>JABSTQ010005194.1:0-42200 GCA_013358835.2 Ixodes persulcatus
TTGTTCGTAAATGGCACAAGATTGGTGACGAACGGGAGGGGGACGACACGCTCGCTTCCGAAAGTTGCACTCTTGCTGCTCGGCGGAGTTATCATAAATCTCCATTTCGAGTCGCGCGACTAGGCTATTTGTGCACGTGTCTAATACCAATACTGTGTTCTTTTGTTTGCATCTGTGAGGAAAATAGATCAAGGTAATAGTATACCGACATTTTTTATTATTGTTTGCCTATAACGCTGTCAATAGCAAAAACAGAGCCTTACTACTACCCAACAAAATCAGTTAAAATCAACAAAGTAAATACGACTCCCAAAACGTAGAAGCTGGCGACTCAAATATATGTGTTCGTAGGATCTCGCTTATTGTACGGGCCGTACAGAAAAAATCCATAATGATGGCAGCACATTGCGTGGAGTGTTGTAAACAGCTTGTAGATTGAAGTTTATTCATTCAACTAAAATATCGCCCCCAATGTTAGGTGGTTTAATATCTTGTCAGGAGAGACTACTCATTCGATATTTTGCTGCAGATTCCCATTTTATGTTTAATACACCCAAAAAACTCAACTGCTCGAAACCGAAAACAAAACACGAGCATTGAAGCTTATGGCTGGAAGTCGCGTCGCTACATTCGAAAGCTTTTTCTTTTCTCAGCTTTTTTGGTTTGTGAAGCAGACGACGACGACAAACTTGCGTGAACCGATTGTCGTGCGATTCTTTCGCATAAAGGCAAAAAATGTTCCAAAAGCCGGGATCCATGATTAAAAACAAATACCTCCGACTTGCATAACAGTACCAACAATTTATAAGGCGTTTCGTCTCCTATGCGCGAGACATCATCTGTGCAGCCTAGGAACACCCACTAGGAGCATGATTATTTCGCACTTATATCCCTTCCGCTCGATGCTCTGCGCTTGGCCGGTACCACGAAGGACAGTTCCGAAGCAGCGGCCCCACCTCCGTCGCAACGGTGGTCCCTCGTATGCCGCCATCGCGTCGTCCAGCCCGTGGTACGTCGCCATACTGAGAATGACGTAGTACATGTACTTCTGTGATCTGCGCCAAACGTTTTTTTTCCAGAAACATATTTGCAGTTTTTTTAGATGTCACAAAAAATGGGGTTCTCAATATTTTCTATTTTTAATATTGCATTTACGTCTTAAATAAACCACGGCTTTGAATATATTCCTTACACATAGTTTGAACGCTACGTGAACATGGAAACAGGAGTGAGCTCAATCTAAAAAGGCCAATTCTGTACAGACTGTTTTCGGGCGGATAGAAAACGAATTTCTAGGCCCAAACTGTGTTATGGGTAGTGGGGTTCTTACAGGTCATGTTCGAATAAAAGCCTCGGCGAGAATAAACACCCTCTAAGTGTCTTTCAGATTTCAATGATTCAAGCAATCAAAACCAAGGCGCGCAGTACCGATGAAATTCCCGCCCCAAAGAAATTTTATTTGCCTTTGTGAGGGGGGGGGGGGGGGGGGTGGAGAATAATCGCGAGCCAATCTGAAAGCCGGCAGCGCGATACCTCTGGGCTAAGGTCCCACAGAAAAGACACGTCTCCCACAAATGAGGTAACGTAGCATTTTGGGCCTTCCGTAAGTATGCACATCGTTAAGACCGAAGACGACGAAAAGAATGGGGCAGGACACACGTATCATTAGTGAGTTTTAGTACTGTGTATACAAGCAAACGCAAGCCCTCTGCGTTTGCGTTAGCATTGCGTGTTCCACTGAGGCCTTGGATTTGTGCATGCGGACTTCGCACATGCGCAGCGTGGAGGACGCAACGCTAGCGGAAACGCACATCGCTTGCGTTTGCTCGTATACGCAATACTAAAACTCACTCATGAGACGTTTCTCCTGTCCCCATTCTTTCAGTCGTCTCCAGTCTTAACGATGTACAATTTTAACCAGCTCGCCTGTTTACTAGCTTTATCATCACGTAAGTATGCCCAATAAAAAAGGGACCTTTGGTAAACCATTACCGTGTTCCGCGTAGCGCACAACCGGAGCCTTTAGAGCATGCTTTTAAGTGCGCGCCCGAGTGATATCATGACCGCGGTTCGCGCTTAAAAGCATGATTCATATGATCCGGTAGCTGCGGTACGCGGAAGACGGTAACGGTTTGCTAGAAGTGCATAATACTATAGACGATTGCAAGCAAGGCCACTGGCCACCTCCATGTCTTCGGTCGTGCGGACAAGCCCGTGCAATTGCAAGCTTGCCAAAGCTATGTTCACGCGCAAGCTGCACGTGCTTGCACTCGTGAGTACCCGTCGGGGTGCCATGCTTTACTAGCTTTATCATCACGTAAGTATGCCCAATAAAAAAGGGACCTTTGGCAAACCGTTACTGTGTTCCGCCTAGCGCACAACAGGAGCCTTTAGAGAAACTTTTAAGTGCGCGCCCGAGAGATATCATGACCGCGGTTCGCGCTTAAAAGCATGATTCAAATGATCCGGTAGCTGCGGTACGCGGAAGACTGTAACGGTTTGCTAGAAGTGCATAATACTATAGACGATTGCAAGCAAGGCCACTGGCCACCTCCGTGTCTTCGGTCGTGCGGACAAGCCCGTGCAATTTCTAGCTTGCCAAAGCTATGTTCACGCGCAAGCTGCACGTGCTTGCACTCGTGAGTACCCGTCGGGGTGCTATGCTTGCAATAGACCGATCTACCAAGCGTTTGGCGCATGCACGAGACAGCCATAACTTTAGTTCACAGGAGGCAATCGGCCGTGCACGAGCCTGTTCGTGCCCTGCGCGCGCAGAGCTCCAGCGAGCTTGTCGAACGTGCGAACGACTAAAGTTCCCTCGATGCATTGCGGCAGCGATGGCGTAGGCAAACTGGCTGGTGAGATCGGTCTATTGTCTATAAAGCGTGAAAGAGCCACCGGAGTACCGGGTGCTTCAATTGGAGTGCAAAAAAAATCTAGCAAACATTTCTTATGTCTCGGAATTGGTTCATTTTCAAAAATGATTCTCCTCTTAATTTGCGTTTCTGGAGAACCGAAACTCGCAATTTGATAGCGGGAGGTAGCATTTCTTTTATGTTAACATGACTGGTATGTCCTATTCAGACAATGGGTTACGAATCTTCACTTGTAATTTGTCTGCAGAGATGACGATTTCAATGAATTAGTTTGTAAACATTATGCGTTTATTGGCCTGGTATCACGTAATAAGAATATTTTAAAGAACTATTTTTTTAATTGGAATTTTCATTTAGTTTATGATAAAAAAGGGTACAGTGCAAAACCTCAAACAACGAAAAATAAGAAAAGTGGACAGGCGACCATTATCTTAAAGTCATATAATCAATGTAAGACAGTATTTCAGGAGCGCTCGACTAAATATTTCTTGAAGTGCGCTGGGTGTTGCGTAGGCGAGGCCAGCCGCGTCAGCGCGGTGCTCACCGGAGTGCAAAGAATGGATGGAACTCCGACCTCTGCTGAGGAAAGTGACCGACTGGGTGAAGAGCGAGTGCCGGTGCTGCAGCTGCTTGTCCCCGCAGCCCGGACCGCCACGGTCGCAGCGCCATCTCTGGAACAACTTGCGTAGCTCCGTCTGCACCTGGGGCCGGAGGCGCCAAGATACCATAGAGTTATTATAAACGTACGCTAGAGGTTCGAAGTGGCGCTAGTGTGTTGACGCAAATTGAAGCAGAGAGCAACCAGTCGAAAATTGACTTCCGGTAATGAATTTCTATGGAAAAATTGAGTGCATTTTCTCCCTGCGCTCGATTATAAGAGCAAATATGCCGAATAATTCGTACGTACCAGATAGCTTGGAATATTTCTCAGTCAGGCCGACGAAATAATTGGTCAGTTACAGCGTTTTTCTTTCAAAGTACTCGCATTAAAAACGGTGCTAAAACGGCTTCGTACGTGTATTTATGTGGACTGTCGGGACACTCTTAGCGCGAACACGACGTCGGCGCTTTTCAGCTTGAGGGATTTATGTGCCCAACGAACGAAGGACATCTGAAAATCAAGGGAGACGGTAAGAACTACGCAGTAACACTGAATCAGTAACTACCCGTGCATGTACGATCAAAATAAATTGAAGGCCACGCAATATATTCGACTTTAAATAAGTAGTACCGCTTCATTCTTTCTGCTATGAGCGAAGATGCTTCTTCTACATTCAAACAATCACCCGCACGCTCGAAATCTTTGAGAAGAAGTGCCCGATAAAAGCTGCCCGGCAGAGAAAACAATACAAAGAGACACTTTCCATAGCCCATGTACTTTATTCTCTACGTTTTGAATTTTTTATCCGATCATGCACGACCGGGTCATTTTCATATAGTGACAGGACTGGCATATTATCAATATAGAAGCGTCACCGGAAAGCTGGCGAACCTTGAACACACTCTATATTCCTTTCGATTGTTATTTTGCTTTGAATCGTCGCTTGTTTTACACACCTGCTGCGGAACACATGTTTGAAACTGAAATGTAGCGAAGTTAAACATCGTTCACTGATAAAGAAAAATGCGCTAACTAAAGCAATCACACTTTTACAGTGTTAATCAAAGTACGTACTATTCGGTACGACCCTAATAACAAACGTGTTCCGTGTTATTTTGCGGCGACGAGACAAAATGCACGCGCGTTTTCTCATAGGAATGCACAGGAGCACCGCAAAAGTAGACAGATTGCTGTGTGCTTCAATTTGCGTCACGGAAGTCACATAGACACTAGGGCCAGTTGAACCTCTAGCGTACATTATAATAACTCAATGCAAAATACGCGAGCAGTCAGCGCGGAAAGCGACGTGTGGCGGACGCCCAGTTAGCGAAAATGAACGAAGACACCTATCGGTAATGGACTGCCTGCCCAAAGACAAGAAATGATTATACAGGTTACAACGGTAACGATAATGAAGGACATGTGCTCTCTTATTTTTATATTATATTTAATAGGATAATCTAGGCGTCATGAAATGGAGAGCACACGCAAAATATTCACTGTAGATTTAAATCAGAGCATAACATTATTCTCGATAAATTACAATGAGCTTAAAAGTAGCGATATTACAGCTCTAAAAAAAATAACTTACATATAAACGTGCCGCATTAAAAAAAACAACTCTGACGATTCCATTTTTATTTTGTCATTAGGTAACCTACCCTAGTCTCGACAGACCCCGTAAAGAAATAAGACCGCAATACATCGGTTCCGCGTTTCAACAAACGATATTTTTTCTTTAGATTGTGTATCTTGTGCGCAACAGAAGTGGGTTAGAAAATATATTTACATTGATAGATACCAGTAAAGTTACGAAAATTATAATGTACAAGTCGTTGTCGGCATTCCCCCATTGTCAATTCTACTACATTATAATGGTAACTGACAACCTAATTAGGCAAGGCAGAACGTGGCGAATCCCGAAGACCTTATTAGCGCTCCACAGTCAATGAGATCGGGGCACTGGCTGATAAGAACATCAAAGAACGAATCATTAAGTAAGAAGCTTGAACGCATCAGGGAACGCCCTGCCTTTTTTGTGCTCTCACTTACGCTCACTTACCCTCTCATTTACGCTTCCAAGTGTCACTTGGTGAGATGATAATGTTAGCACTACCTAAGATGGTACCTAGAACGCGTCTCCAACTGGCGTGTTTACCGCGTTAAAAAAAAAAAAAGTGGTCCTTCGATTTTTGCGTGATGACGTCATAGAATTGTGACGCTGTCGCCGGCCGCGATCCTGGCGGCATCGCAGCAGAGGTAATGATGTGGCAGACGTCTGTTCGGCTCCACGACGCTCTCCACTGTGACCGTTCACGGAAGCTTTGGGCTGCCAGGAGTCGGGACGCCATGATGTCAGCGACACTCGCATTCGCTTGTACGTTTTCCCATCCGACCGCATCACACCACGGTTTTTGTGACATGACTTGTCGCGACTTTGGGACTTCACTTTCGATGCATTGGCGGGATGGGACACGAAACGCACCTGGCGGAGAAGCGTTCCAGGCACCTCACTAGGGTGGAAGAAGGAGGGAAAGGGAACGCGGCACAGAATGTGGGCGGATATGATAAAGACGTGCATGTTGTTGGACATTTACAACTTTATTTTATACGAGACAAAGGGCACATGCTTGACATTTATTGTGTGGTTTAGAGAAATGTGAACTGTCTTTCTAGCTCATTTGTTCGGCTTCGTTTTTTTCCGTCATGTCATCACGCACAGCTGCTTGCCTGTGGTTTTTTTTTACATCGGCCAGGTTCTGTCTCAGCGAGTCATATCTCCGAAGTGCGATTGAGGCGCTCGTTGGTGCTTATCAGAAGTATCTTCTGATAAGCACTAACGCATTCTCGCATGCGTTGGTGCTTATCAGGCACCAACGCATGCACCAACGCATTCTCGCATGCGTTGGTGCTCGAGAATGCGCATATTGAAACATGCGCATTCTCGCATGTTTCAATATCGTGAAACATGCGAGAATCGCCGGGACTGTAAGTTTTTGTTTTAATTTTTTTGGTGTATTTGCACAACTAAACTTGGGCTCGTGCAACCTAACAAGAGCCTCCCTGTTGACCTGCTTCCAGTATGAGTACGCAGCCATTATGACGCTGAACCTCAAACCCAACTGGTAGACATGAGACTCCTGCTGCTCGAGTACAATGCAGCCTGGACGCATTACAAAAAGGAGCTCCAGCACGCTCCAGATTCACGCGATGACTCGCAATAATGTCAGACAGCTGAAAAACTTTCACGTCGTTCCTGTATTTCTTCTCCGAACGTATGGCTGTTCGACATGTATTAAATGTATAGCAAGCTTCAGTAATGTGCTCAAACCTGATGGAGCTGGACACAAGAAAGAAAGAATAAAGAAAGAATGAAGCAGGCCGAAATCAGTCAAGTGGAGATCATTTCGTCTAATGTGCATTGTTGTTTTCTAGGTGTCCTGAAACCTTTCCTAGTCCTGATTTACGCGACTACACTTTTGAGTCAACATGATTAACCAACCAGTTATCTGTGTCTAGGGTCAAGTAATCAGTGTACCGTGCATTCACGGCCACTAGTCACAACTTTCAGAAAAAACAAGTGATTTTAGCTGCGCGGTTTTAAGCATATGTTCATTTTATAAGTGTGGGATTTTATTTAACCCGGGGCATTGTTCAGGACTGTTTTGAAAGTACAACTATACATGCGTACGTGGCATTCAAACGGGAACCTGATGACTAGCGACTCAAACAAACGTTTTAGGTAACTGCGTTTTTTTCATAGCAGGTCATCATTGAAAGGTGCGACCGTACTGTTCCGGTTTTGTATCCAAAGCAATTCCAAGACACAAGCGCGCATGGTGTGACTATGGCTGCAAAAGAAGTCCCCCATTGCCCAAATTGATCAGATATTATCACGTAAGAATGCTATTTACAATTTCAGGTTTCCGACAAATCAGGCATGGCCAGTGCCTTGACCCTAATATTGGTGCTTCAGAGAAGTCAATCCGCGCAGGATGTTGTTCCTATTCATATGGAATTCCGTTGGAAAAAGCCAGGTGGTGGAATGTGACCCGGATATGTCCAGTGTTTTCAGTGGATTGATGATCCTAGCTCATTTTTCCTAATGCATAGTACTCTCAGATGACGGGCGATCTGTCTATTAGTACAATGATCCCGTGAACTGCACTTTGATGATTTAGTGTGCCCGATGAGGTGAAGTTGCTCGTTAGTTGACGCATAGCTGGCTTATAACCTATGCAGGACTTGTTTTATTGAAATAATTTTTTTTAAGTATTGTGTATTGTACTGTAAGCCTCAAGTAAATGTGATCATATCACTTGATAAAATTATTCTGATGAGTTTGAATTCCGGAACGATTAATGTATGTCAAAACATTTTTAATTGGCGGTTTATTGCTGTCCTTTATTATTATTTGGAGTGTTAGAGGTCTTGCTATATGTTACTAATTCCTAACTTGCCATCAAAGATGTCCTCTCAGCAATTGACAGTCAATGGTGTTTAGAACAACATTTTGCAGAGCGGGTGGATGAATTAACCTGACCCTCTTAATATTAATCATCCCATGCATTACCTATGAGTGTCTCACATTGTAGCACTGGAGCATGGGGAGGGACATCACAAATGGAATGCTTCGAAGCTTCAAATCTGCGTGCAGTTTTGTTTACGCTGTCCCTCCCTGTCCTTCAGGCCAGGGTTATAATGTCTGTTCTCAGCCAAGTTGTTTTCATACTCGCTTTTACTCTCTTTCTTCAGTTCTTGAAACAAAATGCATACTTTACTTGAATCTCATACTTACTTTTTCCCAAAAGGTGACACTTTAGGTCTACAATGATGACCCGCAATCAGAAAAAAGCAAACAGAAGGATGGGTACACACAGAGTTTTCACAACACAACAAGCAGCCATCAGGTTTCTCTGAGGCGTCCAACTTTCCTTCACTTCACCTGATGCCATTGAATAAAGTATGAAGACCAAATTTGCTTATTGTCACAATAATTTGTCTGTACACCTGCATGCTGTACAAGAAATGCACCTTGGATGCAGGGACAGTGCCGGAGAGGAACCGAGAACACATATTTTGGGTATAGCAAAATAAACGCAGCTTATCTTGATCAAATTATGAACAACCATGCACTACTTCTAAAATATTTCAATTTTTGTTACGAATCATATTGCTGGCCAGTTTCAAGGCAAGAAAAAAAAACTACCTTGATGGGGATCAGTTACAAAGCCATCCAAGAGTGTGCACGGTCCAATTACGAAAACACGGCTGCATAACCAGGGGTACTTACTGCTCACATTATAGGCGCCGGGAATCTCCCATCATGTGAAACCAAATGAAAAATAATTTATTTTCGGAGAAGTCACCGCGCAATTCAGGAGCCGTCAACTGACGAGATTGGTATGAACGGTTTGAAATTCAACAACCTAGGCGCTGTCTTTCTATCACCCAGTGCCTCAAGACCCTACCACACACCGTGAACATTCCAGCTGTCCGTCGAATGATTGTATCGCAATGTTGCAGCAAACAGAGTAAAACACAACTACCACGCAGATTCACGAACCGCATACGAACTGCTGTCGACAGAGAACGAATACTAGCTTTGAATTCCGATTTCTAGTGGATCCACTCGCTCTTGTCGCCGTTAGAGCACTTCCGGTGGTTTCAGAAATACTCTTCCGGCTTTCAGTCACATCACAGAAACAGTTTTAGCATGCTTTCGATAAAAGTGCACGCAAAGCGAGGACAGCGAGGAGCATCGCACGCCATGCGCAACCAAGACACCGGCGGGCAATTTAAAATGCACTTTTGCCAGTTATGTACACAGAAGTTTCGGTCCAAACAAAAAACACACAAAAAAAAAACACTTGCAGCGCAGCCGAAGGTAGCGGGCGCCATTAAGAAGAAGCGCATGTGGATAGACTTTCCCGTCAACTCTAACTTGAAGAGCTCTAGCAAGATCGGTTTCAGTCTTCATCATGGCCGCCACCACGGAGCGCCGCAAAACGGGAGGGAAACGCATAGGAAACGGCGGCACGTCCCCCCGGCCCCCCTCCCCTCCCCAGCACCGTACCCTAACTATTCGGGACTCCAACGGTGTGCATCTAATATCCGCTCCTCGTTTTTACATTTTCTCCTCCAGACCGCGGACATTTCCACTGCAGGTTTTGAAAAAACCAAACTCCGCTTTCCGAAAAATCGCGGTTTGGACGCTGGGCGTTGCTGTGTGCTTCCTCTGGCGCGTCGAATGTGACCATACATCTTAATTGTTTTCTTGGGCGGATATTCTTAAGTACGCAAAAAAAAAAAAAAAAAGATATGCCGCGAGTCTCCTTATTGTAATATTGAATACCCCATATTGTGTGAGGAATTCCTCGTAGAACTTCTAACTTTATAGGGAATTCATTGCAGACCTTCTTGAGAGTCACATTTAAATATTATTCGTGCAGTAGAAGGGGGCTGAGCTGGGCTAGTTGGTAAGCATTATACATGGTTAAAGTTAAAATTATAGAGTTAAAGTCTTCTCTTCCGGATAAAACATTGAATTGTGAATTCAGCGTCTTTCCTGTCTCCTGTATTCTTCTTCACTTTTCTCACGTTGTTCGCTGACTTTAACCATGTATAACCATGTATTCGTGCAACTGCTCAGTTTTATTGCCGTCGGTGACGAATTCAATTTGTGAGTTTTTCTTACATTTATACGCAAATAAGTTGACAAGGAAGAGACAGATGTATTATTTTGAGCCTCAAGGCAAGAAGCTTCACGGTAGAAGACGCAACACACATTTCTCGCATTTTTTTTTTAAGCACAGGGTTGCAAAGGTTCACAAAGAACAGCACGCCTGCAACCTCACAAGTATTCTAGATACATTCCTGTTACTTACTTCCCCTGTAGATATATATATATATATATATATGAAACAGCTTTTGTCGTCCCTCATTATTTTGACATATTATAATGCTTGGAACGCCATTTCGACTAGAGTCTGAATTTGGTTATGGAAACAGCGAGATATTTTTCGGCTGATCATTGCACTTTGCGGCACAACATGCGCGAATCACCAATGAGACAGTTTTAACTCGTTCGACAGTCCACAATCGCGCAATATTTTGGTGAGAATGTATCACCAAATTACACACTGCGAGGGAGGTTTCGCGGCCTCTCATGTGCTTGTCCTTAATACTATTGTATGCCAGGCATACTATTGTATGCCAGGCATACTATTGTATGCCTTAATACTATCGATGCCAGCTTGTGTACGACAGCCGACGAACTTGAGACTTGAAAACAAAGCGCGGGTTGTTCGAGACTTACAACGTGAAATAGCGAAAAATACCATTTTCAGCCTGCGTCTGATGTCACTTTGCCAAGCGCTCGGCTGGTAGCAGACGATCACCGCTTTCTCCTGTCTGTCAGCAATGACGTTCGGTTGTCTTTCTTTTATGTCTGTCTGCTAATAAGAATTCAAAGCAGGCGAACCGCACACATCGCTCGCGTTAGCATACGAACCGTCTACTAATGCTATTTTCGCTCGCTCCCCGAAATACAAATTCTATCTTTCTCCAGCTCTCGTGTTGACCAAAATCAGAGCCCAGGTGATAGCGCGACTGCGGTATGACGTCTCGAATTCGCTCATCAGTTCAATAAATAAGGTAGCTGACGGATTCCTTCCCCCCACCGATAAGGCATCACATGACATGACTCAAATCGCCACCCGTATTCTAAGACAATACGGGCGAAGACGGGATGCAATTATAAGACTGACGAAGTTTCCGCGAAACTAAATATCCGTACCACAAATTTGACTTACCTCGCCGTTCAAAAAGCAGTAGAGCAGCGCCACCACGAACCCCTGGTTCAGAAAGGAAACAAAACATGTTAAATAAAACTAGACACAATGGCCACCCCTTTTCACAATTGCAGCTGATAGGGGCAAACCTCGTTTACTCGTTTGGTGCGATCTACTTTGAATTACGCTTGTGTTATATAACATCCGTATTGTGACCATCAAAATATACAAAAAAAAGTCTTGAAAATCTGGCCGCACACTTCTTTTATTAATAGCTATTGACCTCACTCTGGCATGTCAGCTGCCAGGGCGAGCTGGGATGGGAAATGCTTATAATTAAAAAGAATAACTAAGACGATATTTTCTATTTTACAATTTACGATAATGAAACTGATAAAAGAGGATATTTTTTTAACTATCCTATCTTCTATATATAATATTTTCAAAGAAGGTTAGGCGTGTAGTTACAGTATAGACTGTTTAGAAAATTCGTTGTTAAGACGTACAAAGATTCGAGCAGCCTTCTGGAGCAGACTGTGCGCATTAAATACAGTTACGTTGTTTTTTTTTTTCATCATGCTTGTCTAACTGCGCAATTTACCCACATACAATGATGCCCAAGAGGCAATTTACAGGGTGTGAACTAACGCTCTTAAGGCAATTTAGACGGCCAGAAAAAAATCTTTTTTCAAAGCGTATTGCGCTCCAATTTACTACAGAGACGGTAGCAGGTGATAAAAGTTTACAATGAAAGAATAAAGGAACGAACTTACCTCGTTCAAAGGGAAAGAAAAAAAAAAAAACAGGGACCGGTTTTGAGCCGTTTAAGCTCACGAATCACAGACGATGCACGCGTAGTGGAAAGTGCTGCCGACAGGTGGCGTACGCCGCGTCGAGGTAGCGCCGGCCGATTCGGGTTCTTTGGAGGGATCATCTGCTATCATAACCGGAATCGGCCGGCGCCTCGACGCCGCGTCTGCCATCTGTCGGCAGCTCTTCTAACTACGCGTGCATCGCCTGCGAACTGGCGGCGTGGATTTTTCAAAACAAATTCCTTTTTTTTTTCTTTTTTTTTTGTGGGTTTAAACGAAGCAAATGTATTCCTTGATTCTTTCTCTGGAAAATTTCGCCACCGGCTTGCACCTCTATAATAAATCGCAGGACGATACACTGAAAACCCTTTTTTGCGGGCCTCCTAAATTGCCCTTAAAGCGTTAGTTTACCTACTGTAGATTAATTTAAACATAAAAGTATTTCCAGGTCGCATTAGTTCGCTCGTACAATTATCAGACACATCTAGAAAATTATGAAGCCAGCATGACAGTGCGGTGCTGCCATTTTTTGTTACAAATGTGGTAAAAATAAATCCTAGACAGTTATTATTACTATTAATTTATAGGCGCAATCTCAGAGTACTTCTCATTACCTTTCCATCAACACGTATCGTATAAACGTTTGTAAGCCCGCGAAGGCCGAAAAGTGCATAACTTAGGATCGTGAAAAAACTTTATTGTTCAAAAGGACGACGGCGCACTAATTCTGCGTCATTAAAGTGAACCGGCTAGAATGAACAAAGTTTATATTTCAATTTGTTTTGGCTTAGATCGCACACGTCACTTTCACGCGTTAAAGAAAGTAAAGAAAGAAAACTTGCGAAGAGTGGATAGAGGCAAAGCAAACAAAATGCCAAATCCGTAAGCGTCGCTGCCCATCTGGAAATAGCTAACGCCAAGAACAAGCAGATTTACCAATCAGCAAATATACACCGCACCCGGGATCCTCGCAAAGCGTTTTCGTAGAAACCCTTCGAAAGAGGAGCTTCAGAGCTTTCAACGTTTGCTTACTTATTTGTGCCGCGTCGCGCGAGCCTGTGTTCGCTGTTCACCCAAGAAAATATACAGCAACTGTTTGCACACGCCGCTACGCCACGCCACAAGCGAGACCCCAGCATCTAGTTTCATCCACGCCTCTTTTGGATTGTCCTTTCTTGGCCAAGTTGTTGGTTTCGTAATCGAATTTCGTTCGCGTCCATTTGGACAATTGGTAGCGATGCAACCATAACAGCTCCGACAACTCTGGACTAACGTTTATCATAAAAAAAATAATTTTAATGTTTGTGTTTTTTATTTGCGCCGTGTTCCTAGGACCCGATACTTCAACCGAAAGTGTGAGCGCTCTTTCTTTTATGTTTGGTCCTACTGATTCGCCAGTGGTATTTCCTTTCACGTCTTTCCACACGTCAAACTCGAGCACACTCTGGAATGTGTCACTTTGCGCTGCGACGTGATACGTTGCAACGATTTGTTCTGGAGGACGCTATTTCGGGGGCAACTCCTTGTGTACTCATCTTTCGAGGCATTTTCTGCAGCTGTCACTATAGTATTTTATATTTTATAGCACGACTGAAGTGCCTCCTTGCTTTTATAATTGTTTTACACTGCTCATATTTATCGACGCCCCACGTTGGCACTATGCACTGTGTAGATTTGTTTTGAAAGAGTAACAACAGTGTTCAGTAGAAACACAGAGTGACATTACATTATCAGTGTATTGAACATGATTTATAAGCCAACGAACACCTATAAGTAACGGTGACGAAACCTCTTGAACTTAAAGCCTTTCGTATCATTCTGGAATTCAGTCATCGGCAGTGGCGGTCTCGATATACAGGCTGATTTTTTAGTCTTTGCATATGTCTTTAAAATGTTATGTAAGCTACATGGCAAGGGGGGGCATGATGTAGGGCGATAATAGTCGCGATAAGTCGGATTATGAGCTAAAATATGTATCTTAACTTTTTTCTTTGATAAAATGAATACATGATACCAGTTCAAAACCATTCTGGGCGAAGTCGAAAGCACTAAATCAATACATTTACAAATACGTTGAGCGAATGAGAAGCGCGGTAGTTTTTGATTCAGCGATACTCTTTCTACGATCTAAATGAGGTTGGCTAAAAGGTTTGTTTGGGCTAGTTGCTTGATGGACGGTTATGGGTAACACAACGCAGCGTTCTTTCTGCCTTGGCGCAATGCTTGTGTGGCTTTTACCACTGTATTTATTTAGAGGAAGTGAGAAAAATAAACTTTCAGATCATAGTGAGCGAAGTGTACGGTCTCGTCTTCACCTCGCCCTTGTCCTGTTACGCTGTTTTACCGCGAAATGCTAAATTACGAATTTATAATGATTTAAGCAGGAACTTTACTGCGGTCACGTTTTGGTGGTGGCGAACTTAAAGTCGACGAATAAAAAACCGAAAAGACAACGGCTCACTGTCAATGCGAATGATTTTTTTAAACATTCTGAATGGACTATGGAGTTTCCATGCAGCCTTTAAAAGTGCAAACCATCCGCATATATGTGAGCGTTTTACACTCTACATGTAGTTAACGAGGATTGCTGCAAACATTGAAATGGCGAGTGAGTAACCTGCATAACGACTCAATAGCGCAGCTCAGGGGATTTTGAAGGCAAAAACGCTCGCGGATATAGCTTTCACTACGGTCTTGGCTATAAATAGAAAGTACAGCTAATATTTGAGCCAAGAAAACAAGTTACAAAGTATCCGAATCACTCGTGTGAAATGGTGAGCAGGAGGAACAAAAGCTCCTGTACGAGACAACTTGAATATTTCCGGCTGCTGATCTCATCTCCTGCCCTTTCCCTATCTGAATGAGCATTACATCGGTGTACGGTCCCGAAGCCGCAACTGGTTTATGCAGGCTATAAACGTCAGTTTACCAGCCGTAACTCATCATCTAAATTGTCCATCTACAGCCACGACGCGAGGTGTTATTTCCGGGCCACCTAACTTCACGCTCTCAAAATCCCAGCAACATATATATATGATGTTGTTGGCCTATGCCTTTCATCCCCGTAGTTTTATTAAATGCCCGTGTTAGCAACGGGTAGGCGCTTTGCTTTTCATTAAAAAATGTTCCTTCTTTTTGTGTAAGGTTCGTCTGGGTTTTAACCAAAAATGAATAAAAAACACCCCGGCAGCGATTGCAAAGGATGAGTGTAATTGTTTTGGCAGCGCGGCACAATTCATCACCCCCTAAACATGCAAACGACTTGCACATTATCTGGTGCTTTTCGATACAGAACCAAACCGACGAGGCCCAAAGCAAGAATTCCGCGTTCTCTTCAAGCCTGTGTAGTCAGGTTACCCGCATATTTTGCCCTCATGCTGTAGTAAGCAAGATATGGTTCCTTCACTTGATGCTCGCATGCTCTGAAATACTACGAGCCCCACTAGACAAGGACTTCGGTCTGGTTACACGCATTTAAAATAAATATATAATCTCGAAAATATTGCGCTTTCCCCACTCATGAGTTGCCGTTGTTTTTGTTTCCGAACAGTCGTCATAATTAATTTACTGTAACTGCTAATTAATTTGATACATAAAAATGAAATTTTGGCCAGTGGCCCTTTAGGGTGCCACTTTAACGACAACACAGTAAGTTTTCTTAGACAGCTTTAGACTAGTAGTAACCTGCTACCGGCTGTAGGCAGAAGGGCGAAGGGTTAGGGAAAACTGTAAGAAAGACCGGCGGACGAATTATTGACCTCTAGTTCTAGTGTGACGCCCCCGAGGCCTCCTCCGAGTCAATTAAGATAATTAGGTTTTCCAATTTGTTGTTCGTGACATAAAAATCCGCCTCACAAACAAAAATGGCTAGATCTTCCACAGGCTAGGCACCCTGAAGAAAACTGCGGAACGTCGGACATGGTTCGTCTAACCCGAGCCAGGAAGGGCAAACTGAAGCTGATGTTTTGTGTCCAGTATTCGATTCTGCAGGCACTTCGTCAGAGTGAAGAACTGGCGTGTTTTTATTGTTTGATTAGAAATGAAGCAAGCACGCTTGGCTGCCGGGCGTTTCCTCCCCTACACGCCGGCTGAAGCAAGTTGTATCCCTGGACGGGTATACGACTTGTGTAATTGAATTAACCTGCAATTTTCTTCCATGTTGTATTCCCTGGATTTAGGTTTTCTGCCCTGTTTCCTTGTTCAAATAGTTAACGGGGTGTGCCACGGTGATTCAGTAACGCTCACCATTTAAGATGTCGAAATAAAGAAGTTCAATCTTCACGCCTGCCTTTTTGATATGGGTGGGAGTCGTACTGAACTAATTTGTGAAACTCGCTGCCATGTATATGTATATTTAAAAAAAAAACAGTATAGCGGTACCTCCACCAGCGAAACTACACAAGCGAGTAAAAGAAGCCTTCTGAAAGCCAAGCGATTCCACACCATCTAGAAACATATTAAACAATTTTTGACCATATTTATAGTATAAGAATAAAACCAAGAACGTTTCTTACGGCGAAAGTCGTTATTGGTTAGGTTTTGCGGCTGATCCCGGGGGTGGGTAGCGCGCTCGTCGTGACCCCCACCTTCGGCAGGAAAATATGTCCGCTATCACAGTGTCACCTCACATCCCGTCGAGTGGCATCACGGTCGGTCTCACTGGTCATCCATGAAGGATTTAAATCCATGTTTTTTGTTCAGTGTAGATGTTGAAAATGAATAAATTAGCGCATTTTCAGAATTGAACATTAGAGAGACCCGCGCCGTATTAGTATAGTACCTGGAACCTGTTCCCGACTGGTGTATTTACCGCGTCCAAAAAAATGGTCCCTCGATTTCCCCCTGGTGACATCATACAAGTGTCATGCCGTCGCCTGCAGCGTTCCTGGTGGCGTCACATCAGTGGTGGTGGATGTGGCAGACGCCTGTTCCGCTGCAGGTCGCCCTCTGGTGTAACAATCCACGGAAGTTTCGGCGCTCAAAATTTTGGTCGCCGAGACGAAAGCGACACTCGCGTTCGCTCGTGATTTTTGTCAGCACTTCTACGACCAACCTCCAGGATCGCGACATCCGACAGCGTGACACTCCGGATTCTGTGACGTTATTGGTTTCCACTTAGGGACCACTTATGATTCATGGAGAGCATAGGACGCTAAACACACCAGTCGGAGCCGCGCTCCAGGGCACCATAGCCCTAGTAAACATTTTGAGAAGATCGTCTGCTAAGCTCGGCGCCGGCGTGCTACGTCGCGCCCCCGACGCTTCCGACATCTGTCGGCGGCAGATAAATCTAGACTAACACCGTCATGACATCATCTGCATGTGCCGCCGCAGATAGCCCGAAACGGTGTTTTCTTTTTTTTTTTTCCTTTTTGAAAAAGGTTTGTTCATCCGTTGATATTTTGACTACCAGCTTCCAGCAGCTATCGCCACCTCTATGTTAAATTGCAGCGCGACTAGTTGAGAAACCGAATTCTGCGAGCAATCTAAATTGGTTTCGAAACGTTAGTGTACACTCATGCAGATACTTAATACCTCTACGCGAGCGGGAGTATTTTTTTTTTTTTTCTGAGGAGCACTTTACTGGTGGTTTACGTGTGAACTACCGCTGACGTCAGGACTTGTTCATGTGGTTCAGTTGGGAGAGGGGGGGGAACATACATCAACGCGAACTGCCGTTTTCACCTGCGCCTGTGTCACCGCGGTCTCATCGAAAGGGGGAGAGGATTCTCGAAACGGCGGATGATGAGGGCAGTTCACGTTGATGGGCTCCCCCCTATCAGCTCCACATGACGAGCCCTGACGTCAGCGCTAGTTCGAACATAAGTCAAAAATGAAGCGTTCCTCAGAAACAACGCCCGCTCGCGTGGAGCTTTTTAGTATCTGCCATGAATCTACATGCTGAATACCTGGGATTTCAGGGAAGGCTTTCAATGTCCCTAAAATAGAGAATTTGAGGAAAAAAAATAAACCCTTCCCGGGAACAAACCGCCAGCTACGGCGGACGTCAAGGCTTGCAAAGACACACTAATTAGCTGACAAATGAAATATTATTGAACAATGTACTCTTTAGTAATGAAAATAAACATATGGTTCAAAGGGGAAGTTTTGTTAAGCATATGCAAAAAGCACTAAAGCAACTAACTTACGGCATTCCGAAACAACACTCAATTTAGACGCGTTTTTGGATTTCTGTTCTTTATCCGAGCCTACCTTTGTGCCAGGGGCCCTGTTTCACGGTGCCCGAGGCGCGAAGCCGACGCATCGCCTCCCTCACAGGATGGAGGGAAGTATGAGGCACGTTTGTTGCGTATCTCCGCCACAGGGGAGCAGGACCGCTCGCACAAAGATACGATCGGATGGAAAACCGAACCCTACACCCTAAAAAAAAGGGTGTATTCTTACTCCCTTTGTCCCATATAATACACCCCAAAACTTCAGTTCGACGTAAAGCGCACTGACGTAAATCTGACGGTACTAACTTTCACGAGAGGCTTGAGAGCCGTGTGGTACAACTTATTAAAATAGCTAATGTACGTCTTACTGACTACAAAAAAGATAATCTGGGTTCTCTTGGCCCTACTGCAAAACCTCAGTGTTTTCTTTGTGTGGTCTTTGATACGTTCTTTAGCTACTTAAGAAGTTGTATCGCATCCTTATCAAGCCCCTCGTTAAATTTGGGGCCGTCCGTTCGACTACAGTGCGCTGTACGTCGAAATGAAGTTTTGGGGTGTATTATATGGGACAAAAGGGTGTAAGGTGATACCCATTTTTTTAGAGTGTAGAAATGCAACGATAAACCCGAGACTGTGGCAGGAAAACGAAAAACGCGAAAGAAGACGGGAAAAGAGCAATCAACGTCTGTACCCTAGTCTAAGGTTTACCATCATGTTCAGCTTACGCCAGCTCGCCTGCACTCTGGATAATATTTTCTAGAAACACGTGCGAACTGAGTGTCCTTGTCGGAATGCCGTAAAATGCTGTCCTTTACCTTATATCTTTCTAAAATTAAGAGGTTTTTGATGGTGCTTAGCAAGTTCCTCATTGGAACCACGTGTTTATTTTTATTAATAAAAGAAAATTTTGTGCATTACAGTTGATTGTTTAGCGAATTAGCGTGTCTTTCGAAATTCCTGACATTCTCAATCACCATGATTTGAGGGATTTTTGAAAACCTTCGCTGAAACACCCTGTATGTATCTTAAACCGCGCTCTAGTCTCCAGGGTCATTCCATGCCGAAGGAGATGCGGCAATATTTTCATGTCATGATTATCGACAAAAAAAAAATATTTCGGATAATTCCCCTCTGAATTTAAAAACAGCAATATTTTGTAAAAAAAAAAAAAAAAAAAACTTTTGCTAACATTGTGTCGCATATTTCTGGAATTTGAGTAAAACTCATGTAGATAAAAAGAGCGTGGTAGAAAAACGGTTGCTTACCACACAAACCTAGGTTGGCGCCTAATTGCCGAATAATATTCCCTCTGTTACACGAAAATACAAGCACTGAAGTACGTCAATTTGAGTACATATAGAAGGTCCAAAAGAAGAGACCTCATGATTATTCGTTTATTTTTCTAGTCAACTCTTATTTGGGTGTTAGCTTCAATATTTTCTTCTTCTTTTCTCATTGAATTAATATTTCAATTGCACGTTTAGTATTTTTAAAGCCATATTTGCTTGCCTTTAATTAAATGACAAAAATTCAGTTCGTGCAAAACGGTGCTATCGAGAATCTGAAAAAGCAATGCGGACAACTGTGCCCGCAACTTTCAAAAAAGAAAAAAAAAGCAGAAGTACAATTTACTTCATTTGTTCGACCTATGAAGAAGTTAGAAAATTATTTTTTGTTGTTTCTGACAAATTATTTTTCAAAGATGAGCCTCTCCGACCCTGCCACCAGGCGCCCGCCTCGTAGGCGACACACGACGGCGTTCGCCAATGAGGCGTTGAGGGTGTGAGATGCCTCCAAAAGGTCTTCAGCGCTATCCTGAAAACTCATTGTATTCAGTTGAAGTGGATATTATCCTCACTTCCAAGCATCCGTATACTCTTTGCGTTGCGTAATGATACTGGCGTCTAAATTTTACTCTACTTCTGCCCAGGTTATATCTGCCGACGAGCACAGGCCTGCATTGTTTGCTTCCGGTGTTTCGGAATGCACACGAGTGTCGGCCTCGTCTGTTATATGTCCTGATAAAAAAAGACCGCATAGCTCAAAATCAAAAGAGGGATGTGGCTTTCCCATTAAAGTTAAATGCATTTTCATCGAACGAAGATGCATTGAAGTTCGTTGGCGCATCCACCAAGGACGTTCTGCCGAGACAGTGACGACGCCATTTAAAGGACTACGTGACTCTCCTAAGTGTCATTATGGGCAGGGCTCCCGGCAATGTTTTTGCGTGCAAAATTCTGACCGGGAGTAAAAGCGCGAAAACTGATCGATGAAAATCCAAACGCAATTACCGTTTCGCAACTTCTGTAAATTGGTAAAGCCTCTGATTAAAGTTGGCGTCAATATCGCCATTGGAACATAGGCCACGAAACCATTAATTCAAAGTTAATCATCAATCTTGTTATTAAACTGACATACCATGACAAGTATTCCCTCATCTAATGTCCGTCGAGCCTGACGCTCACATAGCGAAGACGGGAACCGAGTAATTCACACCTTTCATTAAACTCGCTTCCTCTAAATATCATATTGAGCTCACAATGGACCTTTTCCGAGAAGCGTTCTGCGCACGCGCGAGCGCCCGATGCCAAGCGCGGAAGTCGGAACGAAAAATCGAGGAAATTCGGAAGGAGGCTTTGGATTAGCGAGTAGAACACGTAATTGTAGCATATATATAATTGCGATACACAAAAAAAGAAAGTAGACGGAAGGAAAAACACGACGTTTGGGTGGACGCCACAGATCCCCCTCTTTAGAGTCGCGTTGGGCACGCGCCGCTGCTCGGAGAGCGAAGAAACTGGTAGTGTAGCTCCCATTGTCGAGTGGTAGCGCAGGTAGGTCACGTCCTCGATTTTTAGTTCGTGCAGCCACCGCCTGGTGCCGTCGGTATGTGAAAAAGGTCCATTTGCGATATCTTCTGTTGGCCTCCAGTGTATTGCGCAGCCTAAAATACTGGACAGGTACGGAAACTGAAAAGTGTGAGGCTTCCGTCGCAAAGAGTAGAATATTTTTCCATCATTACACTGCTCTTGGTAGCACTACCTAGAGTATTAAAGTGCAATTAAAGGGGCAAAAAAGAAGATTCTACGATCGTTTCTTCTAGGTCATAACTGATTCCACGGGTCCTAAGCAACCTAAAAATCCAAAAAGTTACAATCACTGGACGACAATTTCTCTGTAGAAAAGGTGATAAAAGATCGGGACGCACCCTTTCTGAGAAGGTGCGAGTGGTAACTTTAGTGGAACTAAAGTTACCACTCGTCGAGCAGGTACAAGGCAGGGGCTAGATAAGAGACGAAAAAATCGCGCGGGCGCCGTATCGCAACCTCTAGCTTTGTACCTGCTCCACGAGCGGTAACATCAGTTCTCTACTACGCTTCTCACGCGCTCTAAGTCTTTCTGAAAATGACTGATTTAGGGGTTTTCGACGACGCTGAGCAAATTTCTAATTGGAACCATATGTCTATTTTATTAATTAAAAAGTTAATTAACGAATTTTAAGTAATTAGCCAACATCTCGCAAGGATTAGCCACCCACATAATGTCCCCCTAGCCTTATAACTCACTTGAACAAACCGTACTAGTGCATCTTTTACGGATTTTTTGTAATAAATCTGTTCAAGTTAAAAATTAACACCCGGTATATATATATATATATATATATATATATATATATATATATATATATATATATATATATATACGTATATATATATATATACAGGGTGTTTTTTTAAGCTTAACAAAATTTTAAAAACAAACCATGAAAGCTAGGTTAATGCGGTCTGCGCAGGTGAGTTATAAGGCTAGGGGGACATAGTATAGGGGACTAATCGTAACGATCAGTCGGGTAATTAGTTACAATTCGTTAATTAACTTTTTAATTAATGAAAATAGACATATAGTTCCAATTAGAAACTTGCTCAGCGTCATCGCAAACCACTAAATCAGTAATTTTCAGAAAGACTTTGAACGTGTGAGAAGCGTAGTAGTGCACGAAAGTTACCGCTCGTGGAGCAGGTACAAGGCTGGGGCTAGATAAGCGTCGGAAAAATTGCGCGGGCGCCTTATCGCAACCGCTAGCTTTGTACGTGCTCCACGAGTGCTAACTTTAGTGCACTACTACGCTTCTCACGCGCTCAAAGTCTTTCTGAAAATTACTAAATTAGTGATTTTCGATGACGCTGACCTAGTTTCTAATTGGAACTATGTCTATTTTCATTAATTAAAAGGTTCATTAACGATTTTTAACTAATTAGCCGACTGATCGTTACGATTAGCCTCGTATAATACGTCCCCCTGTCCGTATAACTCACCTGCACAGACCGCATTAATCTAGCTCTCATGGTTTTTAAAAAAAATTTGTGTTAAACTTAAAAGAAACACCCTATATATATATATATATATATATATATATATATATATATATATATATATATATATATATATATATATATATATATATATTTATTTATTTGCATAGCAACAACGAAAGGTTTTGTTTTTTTATGTTGAACAGTTGAGGTGGGTACTGGTTATTTCGAAAGTTGCGGGCACCGCTGCTACCATTGCTTTTCTGGCACTCAATATGGGTGTTTCTGCATAAATTGCAGTTTTTGTCAGCAGTGATAGGGTGCAGGCGAGCTGGTAATTAATCGAAATCTAGTAGACCATGAGATGGGAAGGATAAAAAAAATATTGTTCTGTTCGCCCGTTTTTTTTTTTTTTATCGTTCCCCATCTCAGGGTTTACAAGATGTCGAGTTTTTGCCATTTTATTAAAGGCAACAAGCCGAGATCTTGAAAAGTTAATTACGAGCAATTCTAATATTAATTTTACGAACATAAAGTTTTGTTCATATCAGGCAAATCCAAGTTGAATAAGAGAAACGAAGAAATCTTGTGAAGTATAATTTTTTTCGAGCGCTTATTTGGACTAAAAATAGGATCTTGCAATGTTTGAGTGTAAGGTTCAGTAATTAGCCGCCCACCTAAAGTTGCGTAGTACTCTACCGCTTTTCTTTACTATGTTTTTTTTGAACTACATGGGTTTCAAGCAAATCTCGAAACATTGCAGCTTAATATCAGCAAAATAAAAAACAAAGTCAGGAACAATTACTTTGTTTTTTTTAGTTCAGATGCTTCTTAATACATATTAGTTTATCGTAGTTTTATCCTTTTATCGGAATAACCCAGAACCCTTCCAGGCACGCGCCGCCGTGTCAGCGTCGCCATGTCATTGGTTTGTGCCGTTCATTTTCCTTTCCTTGTTGCTTTTTAAGCATTCGCAGCTATTAGTTCTTTGCTGTCATTTTTTTCCCTATAGTGTTGCGTGGTCGGCCCAGCTTTCGGCAGGTGTGTCTGGGAGCCGGCCAACTAGACCAACTCTCTTCGACCGTTAAACGCTTCGCTTTTCAAGGAGAAATTGAAGTTCTAACTTCAGTTAGGATGCAATTCTGCATTAAAAAATCATAACACCTCTTTATAAACAAACCTTTTGGACCCGTTGCCAACACAATCGCCATCATTGTCGACAGCTCAGTCGCACAACTGATCCTAACCTATAGGTAATCGGCTTTCTAGACTGGATACTATTTATTATTTTTTTAACGATGGTGAATACCATAACCTTGGAGGGCTACTCTTTCAGAGTCCGGGAGTGCGTCGCTCACCTGAGATGAAGAGAAGAGCTGGTCAACGTAGAGCCATATCAACTCAACGAGGTCCCCGGCGGCAGCCAGGGACATTCCGAGCAGGAAAGCGTGGTGCGCCCCGAACAATGGGACAAGAACCAGCGTCGACTTGAACCATTTCCTGGAAAATAGCGTTTCAACTCCCCGTTAGCGTGGCCACGCGCTTACGTTCAGAGATTGCGTAGCCATGACTGACCGGATAACAATAGAGGAAGGATTTGATGTACGCTAAAAAAAAAAAAAAGGTTTGTGAGTTCGGAATCGTGCAGAACACGGAAGCGGAAGAGCCAGGCGAAGAATCGAAGGGTCTCAGGAATCACAAAACTCAGAGTACGGTTAGACCAAGTAAACCAATCTGGGTACGGACAGTGAGGGTGACGTTTCGCTTGCCCCTTAACCTCACGCATGTAGTTTTTTCTATCCAAATGCATAATAAACTTTGTCGTTTGCTGCGATGTTTTTGTTGTCCACCTTGATTTGCTGCCTTCGCGTTTAGCATGAAATTAAACTCACCAACGTTTTAGTAGGGAATTCCTGTGACGTAGAGGAACTAATGGTTCTGGTGGGTTTCATCTAAGTTTCCTACTTTTATGTATATTTTGGTATCAGCAAAGACCGTTACTGACTGATAGAGGGGACCACAAGATGCTTAGCTGTGAGGAGCGGAAGTAAAATAATTTTTGTAGCGAAGCTTAGCGGTGCAGTTTATACCAGAGCGATTTACGTACGGTAGATTTCAGTAGTTTCTCCGGGCAATAATCTGCTAGATGATGGGCAAGGAAGTACGCTTTGTCAAAGGTTTTTCGATCGTGTGCCATTTGAGCGACGAGTTTCTGTTACGCAGTGTTAACGGCAAAGCGTTACAAGCAACGGCGTTACCAGTAACCCGGGACTTTTTTGGGGGGCAACGTAGTAACGTAGTCGTTACGTTTCCAAAAGGGTAACGGGTAACGTGCTTACGTTACTTATTTCGAGTAACGAGTAACTTAGTTACGTAACTCGCTACATCTTATTCGCAAAACCTAAAAAAAAGTACATTTCCATTTGTTTCGAGTTTCTATACTTCGTTTTCCCTTGAGTCCAGACGGTCCAGACGCAGCCGCCGCTATAGTGCCGATGGCACCGATCAGACAGCGTCAAAAGGCCACCATCATGGCGTTCCTCATGCCTATGTACGTGTTCTAACGTCGCCGAACCAGTCATTAACAAAAAAGGCCCCAGTGACTTGCGCTTTTGACCCTGCTCGATTGCTGCCGTTAGCCGGTCGCATCGGTTCCCTTTGGACTTAAGCTGAAACAAAGTATAGGCGCCAATTAATTGTTTATCGCACTCATTCCGCATAACTTCGAAATGTTTGCTGTCTTTTCCCCACATTAAAAGTAACGCGGAAGTAACTTGCGTTAATTTTTATCGGTAACGGTAACCCGTACCTTTTATATTGATGTAACGCACGTAGGTAAGGCTTTCCTTTATTTTACAACTAACGAGTATAACGTAGTTCGTTACTTTTTTTTTGTAACGACTACAATAATGCTGTCGAGAGAATATAATTCCCTCACACTTTTCTCGTGATACATGCAAATAAAATATACGGCTGTTTTATTGCGGTCTTTTTTTTGTGCTGTCCTATTTAATTTTGGAGAGAAAAAAAAAAGAAATAAAGCAAAATAACCCTATAACAAACTCGCTAATTCTTAGTTCCAAGCTCAACAGAAAACTTTGAGCTTTGAGGTAAATTGAAAAGAAACCTTTTATTGCGAGAATATTTTTAGGTTGCCCGATATTAGGTTGGCTTCCTATTTTTCCAACCTAATATCGGGCAACCTAATATCGGTTGCCCGATATTGGGTTGGCTTCAAATTTGTAAAAATAAAAATTAACAGTGACATGCCATAGCATGCATGGTTCCTTCAACAAAAATAACTCGAGCGTGTCGGCACACAGCTGAATGACAATTATGCAATTGCTCCACTCCCAAAATAATTAAAAGAGATAATGACGCTAAAAGTTTCGTCATTTTTTAAATATTTTTGCGAAAAACTACGCGCGAAAAAAAAAACTTATAAAACGTTATGTATTACAGCCTAGTATTTTATTATTGTAATTATCTTAAGTGTCCTCTTTAAACAACAACAAAAAAATGTCACCGAAAAGTGAGTGCCGCTTACAAATGCTAGGAGAATAACTTTCCTACTTATTCCATCTTGAAATTTACATTCTTCGAATTCTCAGGCAACTGCAATTTAATTTCTAAACTGATTGGATGCCGAGCTGCCGTCCCACACTCTCAGAAATCAGGGTTATAGTACTTACCCCCCTTGCTTCATATACCTCAGAACTACATTTCGACGTTCAGTCCGCTGACGTCTATTGGACGATACCAATTTTTACTAGCGCCTTGATAGCTATGTGATAAAAATTACTAAATAGCTACTCTAGATATCAAAGATTACTGAATAAAAAAAAAACACACTGAGTTTTTTAGGGCAGGTTTAACGAAACTTGAAGAATATTCATGTATTCTTTAAGGCTTACATCAGATATTTTAATAAGTTGTATCATCCAAGAAAGGGTAAAAGCGCAGGCGAGCTGGTGAAGAACTTCCATCGTAAACCGGAGACACGGCAAAATAAAAAAAAAACGGACAAAACAACAAGTCTCAAGAGTACTAGGAGGCTGTATTCTTCCACAGATGACGAGGGTAGTGATGATAAAAATAGCGACGAACCTAATGCAGGCCTTGAATTGTGTTCGTCGCTATTTTTATCATCACTACCCTCGTCATCTGTGGAAGTATACAGCCTCCTAGTACTCTTGAGACTTGTTGAAGTTGTATCACTCGACTGCCAAGCCGCTCGTGAAAGAGTGTATCGTCGGTCCGACGTCAGTGAACTGCAGGTCGAGATGTAGTTCCTGGAGTGTTATATATCGGACAAGGGGTGTAGGTACAGGGAGACCCCAAAAACATTTTACAAAGTTTTTTTTTTTTTTTTTTTTTTTTTTATACCGCAAAGATAAAATACGCATCAGCGAACTAACCTTCTCCGCCCAACTGTAGCCCTAGTGGTCGAAACAAGATACCAAAGCTTCTGAAATTACCGTGTATCCTGTTTAAGAGTTATATCCAATTTTCTGAAATGTTTAATGTGAAAATAATGGCCGATGCATCTCTTATAATTCTTGCAGCTGAATGGCGCCAGTTACAAAAACGGGGGCGAAAATGGGCGAAAACAGGAGCTATTGTATTTATTTACATTTTTTTTTAGAATATTAACTATAACTTTTGGCTAAGATAACGGTTAGTTCGGAAGCTTTAGCACCTGGTTCGAAGCGCTAGGGCTACAATGGGGCGGAGAATAAGCGTTTTGTGATAAATAGTTTATATTTGCGGTAAATAAAGAAACAACGTATTCTTGTTTTGTTTGAGAATCTTGTATTACACGCCCGATTTCTAAGAGTTTAGGTTGCCTTATTGAGCTACCTTTTAGCTTAATCAGCAGGGAGACTGCAGCAAGAAGGATCTTCATAGAAACCCTACTTGACTGTTTAGACTTTTGGTCTTTCCTGTTTCAGATAAGTTTGACTCTCCAGAATGCAAAGGGAGCTTCCCAACTCGCCTTGATTAATTATGTGCGAACAATAATACATATTAAACGTATTCGAAAGTAGACCCACAATAAAAAGTATATGTTTTGCTCGAAAAAGAGAACGTAAGAACAAAATTTGAAAGTAGGACATAATACGAGGAGCTATCTTGCGTTAGTTCGGGGACATTTATCAATTCTACACTAGAAGAGACATGTCAAAGTAGGTGTGGACGAATAATGCGCCAAGTAAAACGTACGGGTCATTGTTACGGACCGACTGTTTCTTACCTATAGCGGTACTTGCGTGCCTGAGGCGTCTGTGAAGCGAAGAGTTTGACGAACAGAACCCGCGTGATGTTAAGAAAGAGAACGAAGTTCACCTGTAAAAAGACAGTAAGGGAAGAACATTAGATCGGACGCCTTGGTGTTACTGTACAAAGGGAACGAGGAAATACGAGCTGTGTAGCGGGTGTGGAAAGGGCATATCCAGAGCGTGTTCTGGCATTTTGGAATTCGCGGAATCATTCCAGCACCGTCACAAGGGTTCCGTGTTGCCGGGTTTATTTTTTCCTCGCGCTCGGGGGGGGGGGGGGGGGGGGGAGTTATAAATTATGGATTGTCATAGTTATATGAAACATCATAGTCGTAACATTCAAAGACAGCTACGCGATATTGTTAAAACTGGCTCCAGAGATAATTTTAGGGTTTATCTGTACATCCTTAAAATATTGAACCCTACTCATCACCCGATTTGGTGTGCCTCTAGAAACGAGACAGAAACAGGAGTTTGGAAAGTGCTTCAGGAAGCCTCTGAATGTCATCTGCTCCATCGAGCTTTTCGTTTAGAGCGAAAGTTTTCAAATAAAATATAGCTAAAAGACTGTGACCCGGGGATGACCACAGTTTCTCCAATGAAGCCCGGCTCGCGGCCCGCTGCTATCAACGCAAAACAAATCCGATGGCATTTACGGTACCGCCTAACGTGGGCCACAGCGAAAATGGCTCGGCACTCGCGTAATTGTGCATTATTCTAGCACGGTTGTCGTTTATGTGCCGCCTCCTGAACACAATTCTGAGTACTTGCACACCATCTTCGCCTCCGCTCTCAGTTCCGCTCCCGTGCCTCGTCCGTACTTTGTCTACGACAAGCCTCCCCAGCGCGACGTAACTGAAATTTGCGTTCTTCGGACCTTCTACAGACTTCCGAGGCGCACCTATGCGGAGCGCAAGTTCGTCAGCTTCTTATGCAGTCGCTGTGCCAACGTAAAATCGCCGAGCTCTGATTGGCACTGATTAAATAATAATAAGTAGATTTCAACGCAAGCTGCCTTGACGCCTAGCCGCTATCCTTGCACCAGATTCAATCAGAGATCGGCATGCTGACGTCACCACAACCCCTGCCATCAGAGTTCGGCATGCTGACGTCACCACAACCCCTGCCAAAGAAGCAGACGAACTTGCGCTCCACATACGGCGTGCAAGCTTGACTGCTTGGATGGTCATACAGGTGCCGGAACAACCCTCACCACTCGCACAAGCGACATAACTAGCTTCGTTCGGTGTACCTGCACTTCCTGCACCGGTGCAGAGAAGTGTAGTGCAGTGTACTTCCGGTTCGTGTATTGAGATACCACAGGAAGTACACAAACATACACTTTCCTGCACCGGTGCAGGAATTGTATGTAAATCGAACGAGGTTACTATAGTCACCAACAAGGTGAGAACGACAAAGAGGAGCTTCAGTTGTCGCGACTTTAGCGAGAGCTTCTTAGATTCTACAGTGCTTCACCGCCACGAGCACTTCGAGCGCGGGCGCGCAGCCGAAGCGCGGCGGGAAGTATGGAGCGCGTGCTGGAGGCTGGGCGTTGAAAAGACACACCCTGACGTTCTCATTCTGTCAGCGAATATAGTCATAGCCTCCTCCATACTGACAAAGCCTGGCAGATCGCCACGAGAAGCGGCCGCCGAAATGGAAAAAGTGGAGTGGCAGACAACGGATGAGAGGACAGCCACGTGACGGTCGCCCCGTAGCGGCGAGAAACCGAAACACACTTTTCCCGTGCAATGGAATGTCCGCTCGTGGTCCTCGCGATCTTCGAGCTGCCGCTTCTTTTTTCGTCGGGTTTGAAAACCATGCTTGGGGTCTTCGCCGCTGCAGAAGTTGTGCGCTGGCTACCGGAAAGGCTCTGTGCTACCAGATCCTCGCGCTCCAGATCTGCGCCCGGGCACTCTATGGCTCCGTCGTCGAACTGACAGGCTTTGTAAGTATAGAGGAGGCTATGATATAGTAGATCCACGCAGCGCAACCTACCTCACGCTGCAAGGGCGCTAAAAGGACGTGCAGCGTCTCACAATACCAGCAGTATTGTTGACTAAGTAAGCTTGTGCCTTAGAGTACTTTCTCAAAATAAGGGCGGGAAGTTTACGCCCCAACCCTAATTTCCATCTTAAGGTTTCGCTGCGTCCTATAATAAGTTTTTATTGAGGCCGGCGCACACAAGTCATGTTCACAATGTTTACATTTCATCAGGCGCTTCGCGACCCCCCTTCCAATATATTGCAGTTAACTATGTATTGTAATTGCTAGACCACCAACAGTTCAAACACAATCAGGTCACCCTAACAGGCAGCGGCCTAGATCAGGGTGTGAAACAGCCTAACGCTCCTCCCAGGTGTTCACGCGTATCCGTGACAGTGGCTGCACTTCGTTTCACATCTTGCTACGTCGCTGTCCTGTGTGAACGAGGTATTCGCTGGTTTGACAAGAACGAATATTACATGGACATGCGTTTAGTTCATCGTGGAACAGGCACAACCAACGGGAAACTGCATACATTTTCCTCCTAATGATGTAAGAGCGTTATTGTGAAGATACGATTCTTTTTTTCTCTTTCGCATGTACAAAATGCAGGACAGTCTCTTCCCTTAGAGCCCTTTATTCTTTTAACTTTATCACAGCCGAAGCTAAAAAAAGGACCCGCCTGCTCTCTAGTGTTTGCCCTTCTAAAGTGGCGAGAGTGGGGGGCTCTGAGGGAAGAGCTTATCCTGTATTCTTAGAGAGACACTGACACCCCCCAATTTTTTTTTTCCTTTTTTGTTAGGCGCTTCGTTATGGTGTCGGAGGACGACCCAATTAATATTTTGTAACAAAGTAACGTATTTTTTTTAATAAAGCCAAAAGACGCAACTGCTCGAAAGCAAAACCGAAACTCGCGCACGGAAATCGGAGAAGTGGAGAGGAGAGTGAGTGGCTGAAGTCACGTGGCTACACCCGACCGTGCGTTTTTGGTTTTTTTTTTTTTTCCTCTGCGTAGCAAACGACATGCGAGGCGGTGTAGCGGGAACTGCTTGCTGTGCGATTCTTTTGCAGTTGTGTTTGTTGCGATCGCTGTTCTGTACTCCAAGATGAGTTGTTTTGTACATTGAGAAGTTGGAGATGAGTAGTGAGTGCTTGTGGTGAATTTCCATGATCGGCTCCGAAATGAATACACCCCAGATGTTGCGTGAAGAGCAGGCTCATATGTCCTGAATCCGAAAAAAAGTGGCATTGTGCGACAGAGTTTCCGAAAGATCAACGGGATCGGGACCAATGGCTGGCTGCAATTCCTGTAGAACATTTACAGGCACCTCGAAAAGCGGACGCTACCGAATTTATATGCTCCTTGCATTTTGTGGGAAGTGATTGCATTGAGTTCGCAGGTGTCAAAAAGGAAATCCCATAACATTTAATTCAGCGATGTTTCGCCCACAATAATTGTTTGTTGTGTTTTCTTTCTTTCTTCAATGATAACTGTAAAAAAAAGAAATGTAAACATCGCACAATGTTTGAAAAAGAAAAAAAGTACACCTTCTCCGGGGATCGAACCCACAACCTTCCGCGTGAGAAGCGGACCCCTTTCACACTGAGCAACTGGGAGATCTGATTCCCTACTAATAATACAGCTGATAAATTGTAAGTTGGAGATTTTGCTGCCGATTTTCCTTCAGCAAAAGCACTCCCGGGTCGAAGTCGGGAAGTACCAAGCATTAGCGACATTCCCACCTAGTAAAGAAATCGTACGCGTGCATATCCGAAGCAGACACGTCGTGCTTCACGTTTGCGCGAGCCATGTCTTTAGCCACGAGAAGGGAGCGAAGGCTCCGCGACGTCTTCGTGCAAGTCGGCTTGGTAGTCGGGCGTGTCGTACGGGATGAATACCAATTCTTTTGATCAGTCCCAAATTTCTCTTTTAAAAGAAGACAGAATGCACCGGTACCGCGAACGACAGTTCTGAAGTAGAGGTCCCACGCCCGTCGTCCGCTGCCATCGCCGTCCCCGCGAGTCCCACGATACGCGAAACGACGCACGCACAAAATGCTTCCGGTTCTCTGTACAACTTTGTTTTTTTTTTTTTTCAATCAACGTATTTGCAGCTTCTTAGAAGCCACAAAAAATGGGTTTCATATTTTTTTCTATTTTTAATATTGAGTGTGTGCCTTCAGTGACCAACGACTGTGATTAAATTTTGTGGTCGCTTCGAAACCTTAGAAAACGGCCCGTGACGACGGAAAAGAGAGTGCGCGAGACTCGAACCGGCTAGTTCTTGATCGGCGGTTTTTGGGCGGAAAGAAACTGAATTTCGAGACGCAAATTGTGTTCTGGGTAGCTGGGCTCTCATATGTTATGTACAACTAAAAACCTCGGCGAGCATAAATACCCGGTCAGTGTCCCTTTAACCTCCAACAAACTAAAGATCAGCTGCAGGTGTTGTACGTCTCCCTTACCAATTACCCGTGGAGAAGTGTGGAGTTTTGAAACACGTCTTTTGTTATACGTCTAGCAAAGTCGAGTAAGCAAGGGTATTACCTATGCTCAGACGAATATTACTGAATTTTCAGTTTGAGATATGATATCGTTTTTAATTGCATACAGCTTTTACAGTGAAGGTATCGTTAGCTTTACAACTTAAGAAGCATTTTCGAAAAAACAATATTTGTGGAAGATTTAATACTTTTATTGTCTTTTCTAAAGTGATACATTTTTTTATTAAAAATAAGCAAATGTAATTCTGTCGTACAATCGCCGCCAGAAATATCGATGATGTTCTATCTTTCATATAAATTTAAGATCGATGAACAAGGAAGTCAACTCACAGGCTATGCAATTTCTAAATAAAACCAATGAACAGCTAAAATGTATTAGACGTGCATCGCACGAGCGTGATACACTAAATTCTGCTTGTGCGCATGTCAATATACGCTTCAAAGTTCGGTAAGTTTCCGCTGGTCTCAAAAATACACTGCTAAAGAGTTTCCACCAGCGCTAAAAAGAAAAACACGAAATAGTACTAAGCACTAGTAGTCAAACACAAGTTAAAAAGCCCCTGAAAAGAAAAGAAAAAGTATTTTTAACAATTTAATTGGGGCAAGCGTGTCAAAAAATTAAGTTTAGACGAAAAAATAAATTACACTGTATTACAGCAATATTGACGGCGCGAGACGCGATTTAGTCGGCAGTCACCTCCTTTCCACTTGTTTTCTTGCTCGGCATACCGGGCGCGTGGAGGAGAGGTGGATCGCGTTCGCCTTCACGACCGAGATGGTCATACCGGAATGACCGGCGACGGCATGGACTTCGCGCACTAAATTTCAAATAAAACTCTCGCCGTCAATATTGCTCTATTTTTTTTTTTCGCGTAATGTTTATTTCATGACACGCGAGTCCCAACCATCTTTAAGAATGCGATAGAAGCTCCTTTCAGGGCGTCATTAGCGTTCACAATAAGCAAGCCACGAGGGACGTCACATACATAAATCGTCATGGCAACTGCCTTTTCTTTATTTATCCTCGGAGTTACGCTATGCAGTGGAAAGTACGTCGTGGTATTTATTTGGAGCATTCTTAGCTTAAATTTGACCATGATCTGCCGTATACACATTTTCCTTGTCTACTGTCATTGGTTGGATAAGAACGGCAGGGTGTACCGGCAAACGCACACACCACTACTGTTCATCGAGCTAGAATGTCACTCTCCGGAACACACTGATGCGCGCAATCTCATATCACAAATCGTAAAAAAAAAGCTTTATTTAAGACATTTGGTAATACTCCGTCTATCCTTGCCCCTTTCGATCACGTAATCCCTCTCCGGCTAAAATAGGCGCACGTGTTAGTGCTGCTTGTAATAAAATACAACGCATTGCGGATTATCTAATCCACTGAACTACGAGGAAAGGAGAGCGCAAAGCTAAAGACATTCTGGTTTCCTTCTTATCTGGAAGAAAACTGAGGATGAGACTGCACGGGGATGTCAGGGCGTTAAGTTCTGATTGGAAGCATTAGTGGGCAGACGGAAGGGAGAGATGTCTTTGCCTCCACGCACTGTCTCCCTCCAATCAGAAAGGACAAGGGCGTCGTCTGCTCCTGGCAGATTGTAACGCGCTCGAACGCCGAACGCACAGGCGTTCGGCGTTTGAGCGCGTTCGAAAACTTTGTAGAGACAATAGAGCGTTTTAGAATAGCGTAAAGACCCTTGCGTCAGCACTGCGTACAACGCAAGCAAGCTGTCGACCAGACGTTACGGAGTGCGTCGAATGCGCACTTTTAGTACAGCGGAAAGCAAACGCAGACGTAAAGGCTTACAGCGCCATCTAGATGTGCTCCTGCAAACTGCTTCAAACAATCCAAGGCGCCTATTCGGTCAAGCCAATCTAACGCCGCGAATCTCCTCGCTTCGCTACGAAGTGCGTGAATCTCTTTCCGGGTGCCTGTTGTGAACGTGTTTTGTCTTTTTTTTTTTTTTTTTTAGGAATGTGCGACCAGCAGTTCGATCTATGGTTCGCTCCAGTATGTTGTGGGATCCCTACTACTTTATGTTGGCCTCGTCATTTGCTTGGAAGTATGCAAGCAATAGGTCGCACCGCTCGCGTACCGGCCGCACGCTAAACACCCTTTTGGGTTCGACGGCGTCGCCAACGTTCTTGGCTATCGGCACCCATCTTTGTGGGCGCTCGAAAAGGATTCATCGCGTTGCTTTCTTTGAGGAGGTTGTGAGCCGCCCGTCAATACCACCCGATCAGGCCGAGTTCCACTCGCTCCCAGGAAGTCAGACGGGGAAGCGCTACCATTGGAAAAAGGTATAATCTGTACTTAAGTTCAGAGTCCGATGAAGAGGAGGGCCAAGGCTGTCTAGTGGTCCGGGTTATCCGTTGGAGGCCTTGCTCGGCACCGGCTCTTTCCTTTGTCTCCCCTCCGAACTCCGCGTGTCCACGCCCGCCACAAGCCTTGCCCTTTTCCCTTTCTTCTTTCTCTTTCTTCCAAGCGGTTGAAATCATCTTCAATGGTGAAGTGAACCCGCAGCGCGTAGCACTTCCACTGGTTTGCTTCACCGCCGCCAGTTTTTCAAACTGGGGTAGTTTTGCGCTCTCCCGTGCGCGACGAGAGCAACGAGAACGGCACGCAGGGGACCGCTACGTACGCTCGCAAAAATCGATAGCGAACGTACTAACGCGTAGCTCGCTGCAATCCGTACGTATGGCACAGGCGCAGTGTGGAGGGCATAGAGTTAACGCTAGCGTAGGGGGCTTGAGTTTGCTCTTATACGCAATACTAAAACTCTAATTTCACAGCCAGAGTCCCGTGATTCGACGCTCCCGGCGCTCTCATCTTCTTTCTCTTCCACCGTTTTTCTCCGTATAAAATATGAGCATGCAGATAACAAATTAAGTTTCGCTATATTCAGATCACCACGTACCTTATAGGCGGTCAACACTGATAGTGCTTTAATGGTCTTTAATGTCGCGTTATCTGGCGTTCACAATAAGCAAGTGGTTAGAGAAAAAAAAAACAGTGAACTGGTGACAATAAGTAATAATGTAACACCTAGGACTGTGGTGAGAAAAATAAAAGCTTCAATTCGAAGGAAAGAAACAGTAGTATGAGAACGTCTAGAAACAGTTGAATTTAAAAGCGCAAAAGACAGACACGCACATGAAGTAGACTGGACAGCGCTGTACTCACAACTGGGGTTTTAATAGAAAACTCTAGAAGAGAAGGAAGAAGCGAAAGAAATTGCACGGAAGACAAAAGGGACCAGAATATAAGAAAGAAATGAAAGAAGTAGAAGAATCAGAGCAATTGTAGATATAAATTAATAAAAAAAATAATAATAATCTAAAAATAAAAATGGTAATACAATGCGCAATCACACACACACCACAAAAAAAAACATCTGAACACAACACACGCGTATCTACTGTAAGCTCTAACATCAGCACAATGCAAAGCAATACATAGTCATGGATAATCTTGTGTAAGTAACGACTTAAAAAGACAATCAAATGTTTCATCCGAAGCCCGAAACCACAGCTTCGGGGAGCCTATTCCACTGATGATTGTTCGTGGGAAAAATGACGATTGAAAAACAGATGTGCGGCACTGATATTTCCCGTATTTTCTTCGAGTGGTCTAATCTCTGGAAGTAGAACGTAGGTGGTTTTAGGTAGATGTTCTTATCAATGCCGGTACGTTCACGAACCACTTTTACAAAAAGAGTACCTTGATACCCTCCGGCGAAGTTCGAGCGAGTCCAATGACAATGACTTTTTTAATGCGGTGACACTGGTATGAAAATGATAAGAGTTAGCAACAAAACGGAGAGAGCGATTTTGGATGGCCTCAAGTTTATTAATTAAGGTTTTAGTGTCGAAATCCCATACTACAGCCGCATATTCTAAGAGGGAACGTACGTTAGAAATGTATAGTATTCCTTTGACGTCACGAGGTGCGTGTTTACACTTTTTCTTTATAAAGTTAAGCACCCGTCCTGCTTTCATCGTTATAATTTCAACATGACTACTCCACGTTAGGTTAGATGAAAAAATAACACCCAAATACTTCACATTCTTCGCCCAAGGAATCCGATTTGCATCAAGTTAGTAATTAGACTCTGTGTTTAGACGCTTTCTGCTAAAGCGGATACAATTATACTTTGCAAAATTCAGTTTCATTTTTCATTTGTTGCAACATGTGAGAATTTGATCAAAATCAGTTTGTAAAGCGGAAGCATCGCCCTGGTTATTTATATCCCTGTATAACACACGATCATCTGCATATAATCTTATTTTGGAGGTAGTTCCGAAGCCTATATAATTTATATAGGTTAAAAAACAGAAGCGGGCCAAGCACGGATTCTTGGGGAACACCCGACGTTACGAAAACAAAGTAAGATTCTGAGCCATTAATGACTACTTAAGATAGTCTGCTATCCAACCAAGGACAGAATGAGGTAAACCTAAAGATGAGAGTTTTAAAAGCAATAACGAGTGTGGCACGGTATCAAAAGCCTTACTAAAGTCTAACACTAGACAATCAACCTGCTTCCCAGAATCAAAAGAAGATTCGACTAACTGAGTGACGCAAGAGAAGCCTGCCCTAAAGCCATGTTGAAACTGGACAAAAAAGTTATTTGCTTGCAAGTGATGAAATATGTTAGAGTAAATTACATGTTCAAGAGTCTTGCAACACACGCTGGTTAGTGAAATGGGTCTATAGTTGGAAAACCAAAGAACGGGGACCACTCTTATGCATAGGAACAACATTCGCGAATTTCCATTCCTGAGGCAGTTTCTTTGACGACAGGGATAAATTAAACAAGACAACGAGAAACTTGGCTATAATGGGTGCACAAGGTTTCAAAACAGAATAAGGTACATGATCTGGCCCAGTGAAAGAGTTAGCTTTTAGTTCAGACAGAAGTTTGACAACTCCATCATACGATACAGTGATATCTGACATAGCCTCAATATTACAAGAAGCTGGTTCCGAAAGTATGTTTCTTGTAGTAACAGCGAAAACTGACTGAAAGTAATCATTAAAACAGTTCGCTTTGTCGACATCATTAATGACATTACCTTGTTCAGCTAAAATAGGAGGGATAGTACTATCTTCTTTGCCATTAGATTTTACAAACGTCCACATCTCCTTTTGGACTACGCCTGAGCTTTTCACGTAGGAGGAATACAAGTGATCTTTGGCACTTTTTATTTTCAGCTTAATTTCCTTCCCAGATTATCTAGTCTGTTAAATATTTCATCCGTCCTCTGGCTTAGGTACCTCCGGAAGAGGCGACATCTTCGGTCAGTAAGGGCTTGATCTCTTTTTATTTTTCTCTTTTTTATTTTTCTATTAAAACCCCAGTTGAGAGTATAGCGCTGTCCTGTCTACTTCATGTCCGTGTCTTTCCTTTGCACTTTTTTAATTCAGTAGGTCTAAACCAAACTAGCCCCCCTTAAATTTTAGTTCTAGAAGCGACGTTCTGCGGACTGCTGTCTTTTTCTTCGAATTAAAAGTTTTTTTTTTAATTCTCCGCACCAGAGTCTCTGGTGTCACATTATCATTAAGAAAGCGGTGGTGGCCCTTGAGCCATCATATTCAAGACCAGATAAATGCAGTGTTCTTCTATCTTGAATTATTTCGCATTTACGATGTTTCTGAGTTTATGTTGTCATGAATAACATGGGACATTTTTATAGCAACAAAAGCTCGTTGTGCGGAGTAAGTAAAAAGTAAGTAATATTGCTGAAGTCCCCGTTAAAGAACAAAGGAAATGTCCACAAGAAAGTAGCCCTTCCGGTTTAATAAAGATAGTTTTTATGAATCACGGCACTGTTAACTCTTGCGACACGACTCGAAAGTTGTACTCAAATACTTCGCGCCAAGATGCTTAAAGCTTCTTAAACGAAGTCAGTGTCGTGGACATAACTTTTTCAATGACTGAATCAAAGATGCCACGCATTCGTAATCTACTGCGTCATAATTTATTTAATTGTATTAACTTCTCTCGAAAGGCGTTGTAGGACTGGCATTCTACGTCAAGAGTATAAAAGGACCATCAGATTAGCGAGCACTGCTTAAAGCGAACGAGTTTAATCGCAAGTTTCGGTTGAAGCCAGTTTCGATATCAGATGCAAGAGTGGTGCCGATGGACCTCACATAATCTTCCCTTCCTTTTATTTCAGTTCTTTCTTTCTTACAAATTTTACTTAGCTCTTTCCGGCGTCTGCAATATGACCGCTTTCCAGTTTTTTTTTTTGTTCTTTTTTTTTTTTTCTTCAGGAGTAGCTTTTAATCCTTCCATCGAGCTTTTATTTCAACTCATCAAATTACGTACCTCTTGGACTAAAATATTTCGAATCTATCCTTTTATATCGCTGAAACCTTTTATGTTCGACCTTGTCAGCAGCCGTGCAATTTTTGTATGGAGTATGCAATAGAAAAAATAACACATTTAGACCTGCAAATAGTGAGACAATGTAGGCAAGTCAGCATAAACCAACTGTACGTTAGGCTTGAAACGTGAAAACCGTTGCATGCCACGGCGAAAGCCGACGGATGTTGTCGCCCACACAGGACGTTCCGCATATCAATACGGCAATTGCGAAGTAAAAAAAATAAAGATGCATAACATGGGGAGGAGTACGTTCTTACAATACTAGAACGTATTATAGAGAAAAAAAGCAAATATTCAGAGTGAAGGCGGGATATTTTGCCTGACGCAACCAAAGCTACTGAATTTCTTGTGAAAAACGTAACAAAAACACATTAAACAATACGACACGTAAGTAGGCTTGCCTAACTTTGTTTTCAATTCTAGCTCGTTTTTTTTTATCAACAAGTGAAATTGGAAGTGATTTTCCCTCATCTTTCAAGTTTATTCTAGTCGGGGTACTCCCAGAACACGTTTGTCGTCGCAATATTAATAATGCATACATTTCATCACCATCTGCGCTGCTTTCCGCGAATCCGCCTTCAAAAATGACCGTCGCGTGAGAGAAACAAAACAAAAAGTAAACAGATGCTGAAATAAACATGAGGCACAACTACGGCTCCGCCAGGTCAAAGCGTAATGAGGGAGCAGAGTGCGCTGCCCGCGCAGTCGTCCGTTGTCGGCGCTGCGCCTGGCGAATGCTTTCCTCAAAATAGTCGGACCCCAGCCCTCGTTACATGAATAAACGATACGTCGCGATGAACTCTCACCGAGCAAATTACAAGGCTCGGCGGAGTGGCTGCCCTTTGGCCCCTCGTCTGGAGATACTGCATTCCATTTCCTTTTACGCTGGGACCGACAGAGGATGCTCCGAGCCATTGGAGCCATTCAAGTGCCGTGTAAGCGTCGCGTGACCCCCCCGCAAGACACTCATCGACGCGCGAGGCGTGTATTCACATGATGCGTACAAAGCGCTGGGTTGGCGGGAATGGCCCGTAGCGTCCTTTGTGGTACATTGTAAGCTATAACGAAGTATAGGCAGGGAGAGTAGTGTCACTAGCAATTGTCAACGGTCACGTGATTAAGAGAGAATGCGCCTATGCAGTTGTAAAAGTGACTTTTTTTGCTGTTTGCTCGAATAGAAAAGCGTACAGAAGAGGACTGTGTCTCCTTGTGGATAAAGCCGGAATTACCGGCACGGAACCGCCACAACAGGAACTTTTTAGCAAACCGCCACCGTGTTCCGCGTACCGCACTAACGGAGCCTCTGAAGCATTCTTTTAAGCGCGCGCCGGGATGATATGCGACACCTGTGCGCGCGCCTAAAAACATGCTGCAAAAACTCCGGTTGTGCGGTGCGCGGAACACGGTAACGGTTTGCTAAAAGTCCCCAATGCAAAGTACCAACCGTATACGTAGTAGGTAGGTTCCCGGATTCTTGACAAGAGCGAAATGGATTGGATTTTATGTGGTGTTTATGACGCGATAGAAACTTCGGAGGCTATTGAAATCCACGCAGGAAGCAAAATGGGATTTATGTAACTCTTTCAATGAAAATATTTAGCATTATCTTGAGCCATCAACTTCAGGTGCGGAATATGCGACTGACGCGATTACGTAGGCACCGATATTAGCGTAATCAAAATTAAGTTTGATATGGCATGTTTCAGAGGTGTACACTAATACAAAAAAAAGAACTCTGCCTCTTTCTGGTCAAATTCAGAATTACGTAAACATGACTAGTAAAGCTTTATGCCCCAAACATATTTGTCGGCTGACAAAACATGAGCAATGTCCAGAAACGCGTCGTCTTTGTAAATGGTGTAATATATAGAGACATCTTGTGTGTAGTCCCCTTTTTCGTCCGTCGTCTCTGGTTTTTCAAAACTGTAACATCAATCTGCTCGCCTGCCTACTCACTCTATCTTTAACAATATACAAGGTGAGAGAATGCAGTGAGCAGTATTTCCGTCAAGAATATGAAGTAAAAATTAATTATCCTATTCTGTACATATAAGACGATTAGTGCCAATAATATATAACTAATCAAGAATATGATATATGTAGGCGCTCAGGTTGTAATAAGTGTAATCACTAATTACTATTTGCAACATACGGTTTCATTCAAAAAGAGCCAGGCCATAGAGGCGCACGTCAGAAATGAAGAAATAATAAATAAATATATGGTTGTGTCGCGACAACACTTTGCTCAACAGCTTAATTTTAAGCTCAGACTAGACACGCGACTTATTTTGGCGGCGATCGTACCCCACTCGAAAAGGGCACCCGCCGGTTGTGGCATAATTGCCGACATGATAACAACTTACTGCGTGCCACCTAACGCTCAGTGTTTGCTTATTTTACAATGTGGCGTAAAGTACATCTAACACGTACTTGAAGTAAGGCACAAAGTAAACGAGAGGTCATGTACTTGAAGTAAAGTAGTAAGTACACGGGTTGAAATGTACTTGAATTAAAGTACATAAATACAATGTACATCCAAAAAAACATAAGTATATTTAAAACAATCTTTCATGGTGTCCGTTCATCCTCTATACAGTTTTTTTCCTTTTCAAAAAGTAGCAATGAGCTTCTATTCAGTTTCTAATGTACAGAGCTCGACACTGTTAGCGCGAACAAGCGATCGCCGGTTTTTCCAGTTTTTCTCTATGACACCAAGGGATGCCATCCAAGTTATTATTGCTACGGAAAGAGCTCATTCAGTTCTATAATGTAAGCGATAACATTTCGTGCTCGCTAATACTATTTAGAAGTAAAATGCGAAAATGCGCCGATGTCGTGTTCGCGCTAACAGTGTCGCGATGTGTGCTCTATAAGAATACATTAGAAACTCTATAAGAACACATTAGAAACTCATTTAAAGCTCAAATTATTTATGCAAATTGTTTTTATCCGGCACGCATTGTTTTAGGGGTATTCAGAGGTGCATCAGTTTTTTTTTTCGGAAATGGCGGCACATTTTGTACAAGCTCAAGATGACACGTAGTAGTCGTTTGACTCTCGCTGACGAACTAGTTATCACGAAAGACTTTTAAGGCACCTATTTGTATCGGTCTTATTCCGCTATTAATTTTCTCAGGGAAATGACCAGATAATGTCTCGAAAGACGATAGCGCATTTTCACATGACAATACGCCTTTTTTTTTCTTTCCTTTTTTTTGCTTTCAAATTTGGGGATTTCACTTAGAAGTCGGGAGTAGTACTTTCATCAAAAAGTTTGAGCACAAATGCGTTAGTAAAGTGCAAGTACTACATGCCCATAAAATGTACTTCAAGTAAAGAACAAGTTTCCTAAACCTTCTTGAAGTCGTACATGAAGTACAATGCACATAAATTACTTCTGAGCACTACATTTTTTATGGTAAAAACGTTGGGTAAATTCTTAGGGTTTCCCGA
>JABSTQ010005195.1:0-21934 GCA_013358835.2 Ixodes persulcatus
GGACATTGATAAGCGGAGAACAGGACAGGAAACGAAAACTACAATTTAGATGACTCCCCCCAAAATCCAAACAAAGTTCCCCCAACGCTGATTCCTTTCTAACGCAACCTACTTGAAGAAGGGCGACACTTCCCGTGGCTATTATTGGGGTCCTTTTTGTTATCAATTCACTCAGATCAACTACACATCAGAAACGAACACAAACACAAAGACCACGACCCACTGGACACCTGAATCACAGTCCCGTTGACTGCTCTAGAGCCTTATATAGCCTACATATTCAAGGTAATCATTTGGCCGGTGACCAGCTCTGCACTTATTAAGGTTCTAAGTATTCTATCTTCTCCTAGGGAGTCTGTCAAATGAGAAACAGTGTTTTGAAGTTCGTGGACGATATCTCTTACTAAAAAGCATTGGTACAACTAATAATAATTTGGCGTTTGGCGCAGTCGCTAAAACAATATCCACAAAAACGGCTTCTAGAAGAAATGTTATTGCTTCTCTGCATAGCATAACTCAGGATGAAGCGAGTCAAGCTAGTTTCTTCACTTTAAAATAGTAATTTTGCTTTTCTTTACTAGTTGACTATTTAATACGGTCATTAACGTCACTATATTAAAGTCACTAGTCACATCACATACAATGGCGAGTATACACATTCAGTGAACTAACGCATGCGCTAACACAATTCCACGCCAAACATATCTGCTCACTGCTCTTGCTGAAGCTTTCCAGCATCAGCAAGTATTGTGGTTGTAGTTCCCGAACCCCGTTTGTGATTGGTGTGCAAGAAACTCATCAGGTGTGTTCTTGATAGAAAAAAACAACAATAACATAAACTTCTCTGATTCATCAGTTTGATGCTGCACAACTCAATTGACAAACTAATCAAATGTTGTATTTAGGCAGTTCAATGTACTCCACATCTGCTTGAAGTGAATTTCTGATAGGCAAGCTTTTCATACTTAGTGTTTTAACAGCGCAAAGACGACAGGAAGAGAGAAGAGAAGAGGACAGGACGAGCGCTGACTATCAACTGATGCGATTTATTCAGAAGAGGATGAAGTGCGCGAGACTCGAGCGTGCCAAAATGCGCTTATTTCATCAGACACACGCGCGGCAGCTCCTTTCACGGGAATGCCTTGTGCCAACATGCACCACCTTTCCTTCAACCGAAGCGCACCCATAAAACAAAAGTTTTATGGGTGCGCTTCCTGTCGTCTTTGCGCTGTTAAAACACTAAGTATGAACCAACTAGCCCACCGCAGTACCTTATTGAAGCTTTTCATACTTTGGTAGTTTAAGTCAAACTACCAAATTATTGCAGTCAAAACGTACTTAGGGTATAACAGAACAGTATTTACGATTTCTAGGTATTTTAAGAGCATTCTGCACATATTTTTGATCGCTGCCTTTTTTTAGGGTTGTAGTATATTTTGCATGAAATAAACTAATATTTTAAGAAATCTAATTGAAAGGTATTTTGTGCCTACTAATTTAGTATTTACATATTTCAGAACGCATGAAGAGGACTTCAAATGTAGTTTAAATAAAGGCATTTTAAAACTATTTTCAGAAATATATTTTAGAACTAAGTAAAAAAAAAGAAGTGTGTATTTTCGGTATATTTTTTGTGTACTTACAATTATGAGCTGTACTTCAAATATACTCAAATTAGAATGTGGTATATTTCAAACGTCTTAGTTTTCGCTAAGGGATTGTACTCTCATTGTTTATCAGAATGATCGGACATGTTTTTGGCAGGGCGAGTAAAATAGAATATTTCTTTTCTTCTAGAGTCAGTTTTCGCACTGCAGGTTGTTGGGAAATGTTACGACACCCTACAAATAGAGACTGCATCAGCCTTAAAAGCCTCTAACAGAAGTGTAATTTCGGAGTCATGCCTAAACATTCATGTCAAACCCCGTCACATGTTTGTGCACAGGTGACAGCGGTTATCCCCTGGAACCGTGGCTTCTTACTCCAATCCCTGGCAGCCCTGCTGTGCAGACACCTGAAGCTGAATTCAACAAGAGGCATCGTTCCACACGCTCAATTGTGGAGCGCTGCATAGGCATGTTGAAGAACAGATTCAGATGTCTGCAGAGGTACCGCGCACTGCATTACGATCCGGACAGGGCATGTAACATCGCCACGGCATGTGCCATTCGGCACAATGTGTGCTTGTTTTGCACAATCCCAGAGCCTTCCCCCGAGCCCCTCGTGTCCGAGGAGTCCGACTCGGAAGACTCGGAGTCAGACGACAGCGACACCAACACCAGGAGCCTGAGAGACAGGGGTTTGGCAATGCGGCAGCGAAAAGTAAGAGAGGTGGCTGTCAACGCTCGCCGAGCACGGCCCGCACCCCGAGCACGTCCCACTCGCCGAGCACGACCCACACCCCAAGCATGTCCCACTCACCGGAGTCGCCTTGCACAGCCATGAAGCAAAATGCATGTGCCTACCTATTCTGCCCCCATGCCAGTCGCAGAAGAAACCTAATGAGGTCACCCTCCAGTCTTGGGCGGCAGCACGATAGGTTTGCATGTTCCAGACTGTGCCGTAGAAAAGTTAGTGCCAATTAATGTTGTTTGTGCCTTTACTTCATCTATGTTGTTCGGAACTTCTCAGTCTCTTTCCATCCATGTTGGTCACAGTATAATCATCAGACTAAAAACAAATTATCAGAAGCGAAACAAAGTTTCTCCTTTTGGTAGACTATATAGTTAAAGGGATGGCAAACCAAAATTTGGATTTAAAAAAAAAAAAATGCAGGAGACGTAGGTGGGATGCTGCAATCTCTATAACACTAGTCGTAAGGCGACATCTTGAATGAACGGCCGTATGTTTGGAAAATGCGTCGAGATTGAACGAGGCTGATGAGGCGTGTGACGTGAAGATATCTCTTTTCCTCCTCTCCTCGCTTCGCTCCCTCAAGGCAGAGAGGCAGAGAAGACGCGAGGCCGTTCCCTCTCCTTCTCTGACAAACAAGACGTAAACATTTCTGTCAAATGCGCCTCCTTTTCTTGAAAAATACGGTCATCCGTTCGAGATATTATTGTACGAGTGATGTTTTGGTGTTTGTAGTATCCCGTTGCACGCTTTTGTCGCCGCGTTTTGTGAATCCAGATTTCGTTTCAGCATCCCTTTAAAGCGGTTGTCCGGAAAAATCGTTACTTCAACAAAACTATTTAAATTTAGGAACACCTTCCGCACAATATTTAGATTTATCCTCCACGGCACCAGTAATTCAATATTAAAAGTGCTCAAATCACGTTTGCAAATAAACGGCATTTTCGGTTGGATGGAAAGCTCCGACATCACATCATGCAGAGAGTTTCGACTCTTTCTCTTCGTGTTTTCATTACTGCTGTTGAACACCCATAGCATTGTATTTCAACGCCTGCGATATTGATTCTATGCGTTTTGCGATGTCACACAAGAGAGGACATCAGCCATTGATATCTGCAAAGTTCGTCATGCAGTTTCATATGTATACTTATAACAGATTTAACTATTGAGACTTTGTACAATGAAATAAAAATTACGTACGCTACATTTTGGTTCACTCCACCTGATAATCACAAAAACTGATTTGTGCATGTCTTTTTCCTGTATCGCAACCATGACATGAAGGTAAGTCGCGCACAAATAGAAGCATATGATATGGTTTCTTGCCACCTGCCCCTGATATGCTTAAGTCTTTCAGTTTTAAAGACCCTGTGAGAGATAAAAGAATAGATATGGGATTTGTATACCATCTGCAACATGTTTTTGAGTGCAGATTAAATAAATGACAAACAAAATGGCCTCTGGCGACAGCTTTTATTCTGACCGGGGGTTCAGGTTACGGACACCCATCAGATGAAGCACCAGTGTTGTGAGGGACGCAGACTGCTGGGCACCAGCAGCCGCTAGTCCCTCCACAGCCTGAAAACAGTGAAAAGAATACTTTTTGAAAAGCATGCTTTTCAAAAGCATGCGCAGTAGTCTTTGGCATGTCACTGCCTTTACCTTCGTCATATCTAGCCTGCAGCAGTAGGAATCTGAGCATAGGCTAAGCCATATTTGAATAAGCCCTTTGAGGCCTCTTGTTCAGCGAGAGCTTAGGTTTGAAAGACTTGTAGTGCGTGGGCCTTTGCTTTAAAATTGATTCAGAGCTCCTCGGCCAGAATCGGGTTCCCTACTCTTCCGACATGGCTCCTTCTGATGCCCGGCACTTCCCAAAGATTAAAATGCCGCTGAAAGGAACCCGATTTGAGTCACGTGAAATACTGACGAGCACTGACTACACCTCACTCAGGCTGACTGCCCGCGACTCGCATTTTCTGGGGGCCTGGTAAAATTCATGCATGTGCATTAATGTTCCCTCCACCTCCCCACCAGAGGACGCTGTCAGCGCTTCATTTGTTTCCGTGTAACAGGAACAGACCTTGTAGGTGCTGTGTTGTATAGTTGTAAGTACAGGTGCAGGCGGCGGCAACATGAACTGGGACGGAAACGTTCTGGCCGGAGCGGCGAAAATGCCATGCAGACAGCTCCATGCGTGTTAAGCTGTCAAAAGGAAGATTCTAGTGAACTGCCACATTCCTTGTTTATTAGTGGCAATAGGTTCTGCTTTCAATCTTAATTTGTTCTGTTCGCCCCATATACACATCGGCCCATAGCCACAGCCTATACACATTGCAACACTGTTAGTGCCCCCTATACACATCACACATTGTCCTCTATACACATCGCAACACTGTTAGTGCGAACATGTCATTGGCACATATTTGTATTTGACTTTAAGAGCATTAGCGGGCAGGGCGCAGAATTTTACCGCCTACATTATAGCCCCAACTGAGCACTTTCCGTAGCAATAGTAACTTTGATGGCAGCTTTTCGGTTCTAATGAAAAAACAGAAAAATTCTGGGAGTGCTTGTTCACATTAACAGTGCACCGCTCTGTTTAGTGCTTACGAGCTGGGCCTCTTTCCAGAAATAGCAGATTGTTTTCACGATTTTCACGGATTGCTCAGCAAAGTGCAGAAAGCTCAAGTTTAAAACGACAATTAATAAATAGACAAAAACAATACTATCACAAACTTTAGATTAGATGCCTGTTGTCTACAAACATTTTGTCAGAAAATAAGAGCTCGGCATAGGTTAAATTTTCCTAGCTTTCCAAACAGAAAAAAAAAAAAACTTACACTTGTTAAGCGAGCGAGCGCATCGGTCGCACCCCTTTGGTGCCGCAGAATTTCCTCTAGGGCAGCACGAATGCCCTGCTGCGCAGCCAGGAGCTGAAGCTGGGCAGCCAGCTGCTGCTGCTGGGTGGCCAGCAGGTCCCTGGCCGTGCATGGTTGCCCAGGCCGTGCTCGTGTAGTACGAGGCGGCAGGGCGCATGGTGGCTGGTGCACTGCAAACACGAAGCACATTTTTATATGATTCAAGATATGTAATTTTGTGTTTCCTCGTACCATTTTGTGGCGGCGAAGCTGCCACCTCCCCAGGCAATGCCACTTCAGGCGTGCCCTCGGCCTCACCGTCTTCTGCTGGGGAGTCCTGTATATTGGGTAAAACTGGAGTTACCATGTTGTCAATCCTTTTCGTTTTTGCCCGTGTCTTTGCACTATTTTTTTTTTTGTTCTGACTGAACTATTAATTGACCAGATCGTCAACGTTTATTGAGTTAGAAAAACAGTACATCAACTGGGGTGTTCTTCCAGTTATGAGTCATACTGTGCAGTATATCCAGTCATAACTGTACCTATGAAGGTACAGTTGTCACGATGAACTGTGGCATTTCTGACAGCCCTAACAACACATACTGCGTTTTCCGTTCACAACTACCACATCATGAGGTCAGATACTGTGGTACCTTAGCTACACCTGCGATCCGAAGTACTTATCGGGGCTGCAGCCGTTGGGTCAGGCTGCGGCGCTGGGCGAGGTGCCACCGGTGCCACGCGCCTTCCCCCGCAGCCTCGCGAAGAATCAGTCCCCACGAGGGACAATATTCTTTCTTCCTCGGCTCTCAGCGGAGGGACGGGGTTGACACCCCCCCGGTCCGCTGGATGGCACCGGAAAGGTCGAGGTCCCTTCTTCGCGCCGCGCACACACGCGCATTCCAAAATGCCTTCCACTCGGCCCGACTTTTGACCGACGAGCCCTCGACATTCAATTCTCGGACAATGATGTCCCACAGGGCAGTTCGCTCTTCCTTGGATAGCGGACTATCTGTGGCGGCCCTTACAAGGACAGGGTTCGCCAACAGATAGTCTAGGAGCAGAGCGAACTGCCCCGCGGAAACACGGGCCCCGAGCCTCCTCCTCTTGGCAGCGTTGTCGGCGTTGTCGGCGGTGGCCATACTTCGAGTGCTTCGAGTCGAAGCAGAGGCGATCACAGATCAGTGGAGGCGATGGTCTAAAACTGTCAAACAATCGAAAACCACGAGGTTGTCTCAACGCAACAACAAATTTCAAACGGAACTCCCGAATCCGGCTTTTCCAACGTTTCCAACACCCCGATTAACAAACGGCTGTAGTTTATGCGAATAATTACAATTGTCACTCAAGTAAAATGCATAATTGGTGCACATAGAATTTAGCTTATGTTATTCTATTTTAATTGAAACAGGTTCTACGTTTTTTTTCAAACTTAAAAGCAATATTTTTACAATTCCCTTCACTCGGTGTTTCACGATTCCCTGTGGGGACAGTTTTGGGGAAAATTCCCGATGAAGTTTCAACTTAATCGTTTCTCTTGACCGACGTCACGATAAAGTTGGCTCCCCAGTGGAGTTTGCCGGCGATGAAGTTGGGGCTCCTCCCACCGGCGACGTCACGATGAAGTTTCTTCATCGCTTTTTCCAGCATAGACAGACAGCTCTTTGGTATTGAGTCTTCATCGAGAACCAGCATTAGTTTTTAACATTATTACTTAAATTTAGGAGTGCGTCACTGCTAAACGAAACGGGAAACCAGTGCGGATCGCTCCATCGCTCATCCTCAGTTAATCGAAAAATATTTAGGCTCATTTTCACTCCTCGCGAACAGACGCGTGAATCGCTGACAACAACGCCAAATAAACAGCTCGCAGCAAAACGTTTACCATATTTTGAAGTGAGCATATGTGCTCGATCTTGATATTACATAGAAGTCTCCAGTTATTTGACAATGACATATTTCTCGCGGCGAGTGAAGAGGAATCCTAAACAATGATAGGATTTGGTTTTGTGATTTGAAACCATCGCAGCTATTGCCGAAATCAAACACTTAATACTCACTACCACTACGACAGTTAGGTTTTGTTGCACACATTTAATCAGAAACTTTAGCAAGAGGAGAAGACCAGAAGAGCGTACCGCACGTCCTTTGGAACTCGAAACCATTGGTGTCCCGGCTTTCGGCAGTAATTGTTTCCCCACTTGGCACAGCAGGTGGTGTGGTGATGACGAAAATCCATGCTTGACCACATTACAAAAACAACGAGTTTCCACAAAAAAAGAAAAGAAAGCCGCGCGCGCACGAACGCGGCACGAATCTCGCGCCGCGACGTACTCCCAGAAGCGAACAGCTCGCGGGCTCGCGTCTCTCGCGCGTTCTAAACGGTCCACCGACTTCCCGGCGCCAGCGGCCAGCGCATCTCGAGGCGCGAGGCGCGAGTTTGTAGAGAGAGAAAGCGCTCCCAGACACGTTGAAAGAGTGAAAGAGAAAGTTACGATAACAAGCTTCAAAGCCAGTCATACATTGAAAACAACTTCATCCTTATTTAACGTTATAAATTATATGAATCATATTTGTTTAAAACAAAATAACGTCCGCCGCCGCCTGCTGGGAGCGCGGCAGTCGGAAGCAGTTTGCCGGGCCGGATGTACGTCATAGATATACGCGGCAGGACGGAAGTAGCTGAGAGCTTCACCCCCTGTCAAAAGGCTGAAAAGAATGTTAAACGAGTCATAGATCAATGAATACGGCAGAATCTGAAGCCTTTGGATCGGACGGCGGCTCGCGCCCTCTGGTCAATAAGAATGAATGAACAAAAGGGTAAAAAAGGCCCCCTCCGCTAACCAAAGGCGACATACACATACAAGGCCAATGGCCGCGAAACACTTCCTTCGCTTTCCGTTCTGCAATACTCTGACTGACGCTCTGGCGACTAGCGACAGTCGCGAGATCGACTCATACGACAAGCGACCACCGACGTTCACACTGTGGGCGCTTCTCGGTAGCCGCCGTCGATTCAGTGCACTCCGCCAGAGGATCGCCTTTCGCTGCTTTTCCATTTTCGCTGTGTCACAGCTGTACATCCGTCGTCGTTGCCATATAAAAAAGACTGGTTATGTTGACCTGGGTCCTTCGGAACCAAACAGAGAAGCACAATCGCTACATAGGCGTGCACTCGCTCGAGCTACCGCGTCGCCACAAATCCGAACCTGGCTTTTCGCACCGCAAACATAAACTAGACATTGCGGGGAGCTCCAACTCCGTCAAAACGTAGCCCTAGCCGTTCGAGCAAGTGGCCAAAATGCCAACAGTTACCGTTACCGGAATAAAAAGTTAAAGGTAAAAAACTTACGCCGTCCGTGAGAAGCAGCAGACGAAATCGACGAACTGCCTCTGTTTGCGACCGCACCCCACAGATAAGGGCCCGTTCACACTTGCGACTTGGGACAGTCGCTGGAGCGACTAGCGACAAGCAACTGGCGACTACCAGTGTTCACACCTGATAGAGTGACCGACGAGTCCCCAGGCTCGCTGCCAACTTAACAGATAATAATCAACACCTTTTGGAGCCGGCTGAAAGGTTTTTCTGATCAAAGGTGCCGGCAGGAAAAAACAAAAAACGTAATGGTGCTTCAAAACGTAAAACAACGGCTATACGTGCGCTCCCTCAACCGTGATATTGCACACCCGCCTGAAATATGAAGGTGAACACCTTACCTGGTTTCTTGCCTATTTTACGGCTCCCTAAGGCTATATTAACTATCAACGTCTCAAATGGTGCGTGGCCGAGGGTCTAAACTTTGCGTTCTAGCCCTCTTCTGGAACAGAGCTTGTTCCAAAACTTGCAGGAGCGTCAAAAACAAGAAGAGCTAGCTAGGGCTGTTCACCTCCATATCGCTCACGGGTGTACGTACCTGCTATGCCGAAAATGTCGCCGATCTCGTTCCAGGCCTGCAGCTTTTTGCCCCGTTCCTTGTGGTCGGGGTGCCGCTTATTGTAAAGAAACAAATGGTCTTTTAATAAGAGCTTCCGCAGAGAACTCCATGCCAGTGACCACAGCCGTGCGCGCGTCGCTATTTCCCGCGGGAAGCAGTGCCGGATGTAAACAAACGCACGTATCACTTCCGGCGAGACTCTGATTGGCTCCGCCGTCCAGCGACTCGGTTTTGCGACTTGAGAAATCGGTCGGGGAGCGACTGCCCAAAATCGGTCGCTACCGACTTGTTTTGGTCGCTCCGCGACCAAAAACCAGTCGCTAGTCGCTGGTCGCTCCAGCGACTGTCGCAAGTGTGAGGACTGTTTTTTTTAAACTCAGATTAGGCTCGCTAAGCTGTTTATTTGTAAAAGGATTTTGTTTATCGTGGAAAAAGATGTTTTGTTGCTTCACCAGCTGGCTCTGCATTTTTGTTGTTGTGAAGTGAGCCTTTCACTGATATACAGGTGTAACATTGTGAGCGACACCCGACTGTATAAGATAAAGGTAGTAAAGCTAGCGATATCTGAGGAGAGAAGAAGGCACATGCAAAGAATCTAATTTGATCTAATTTGCATGGGCATTCAGAGACGTGCGGGGGGTGGGGGGGATCTTTACGTGCTCATATATGTACTATTGACCATGGCTGTTCTAAATCTACTCTGATGGATCACACGGGAGCACGAATATAGCAACGCTCTGGAGCAAGGAGGGTTTTCGAAGGCAAAAGTACAGGACGGCGAGAATGAAAATCTTTGAAGCGCAGCCCATATGGTCGTGTGCAATCTGTAGACCAATCACAATTAGGCGTGCCACGCTCAAACGTCAAGTGCAATTAAGTAGGTTTATAATGAGCCAGCACTGATCAGTGAAGAGGAGCTATTGTGCGCGGTATTCTGTAAATCGTCTAACGACGAAAAAAACACGTACCTTCCAACCCCCTCTTCTGCCGCTACTGGACGCTGGATAAGCTCGTTTCTGGACCGCGAGTGCCGAAAACGCTGATCCAGAGGCACATACGGCTGCACGCACATTGCACTCGCAAAACACATCCACATAGCGTCGATTTTTGATCGGTATTCGAGCGTGCGAAGGCAGAGATACAGCATTTCGGCGTGCCAAGGAAGCTTTGAACACGCCGCGAGACCGGCGAAACTTGCTTTCGTCGAGTTGTGTCCCCTTTTTTCTGCGGCACAGCGCTTTCGTAAAAATTTCCGCGTGTTTTTAACGGCAATATATCACGACTCACATAGGATCTTTAGAACGTCTTCGGCGAATAACGACGACCGAGTAGAAAAGCTGTGTTTAGCACGCTGCCGCCGGCCTCTGCAACGCAAGCAGAACAAAAAAGAACTGCATGCAAGATGGCCGTCCGGTGGCCGCATTCGAGGAGCGGGGAGGCGGGGATGCGCGATCCAGAAATTGTCATTGAGATCCGTGCAGTGTTGCCGGGTCTACTGATTTATCAGTAGATCTACTGATTTCGTTCCGGGTCTACTGATTCACTGAAATAAAAGAAAATCTACTGACGCTGTTTTAGTAAACATAATAAAATGTATTATTTGGCCGCTTCAGTTCCCAGGGTCGCCCATCAAAGGAAACTCATATTCTCCCAGAATTAAAAACGAAGCACTGGCTAGATGGCCCAGAGGCCCGTCGACGGTGACATCTGGGCCAGAGCCATATATGGGGAGAGTTTGGCCAGTCTACGATTTCGCCGCCGTAAGGTAGCTCTCCCGAGTGAGCCAATCAGCCCGCGGCGCAGAGCGAGAGGCATGAGCGCATGCGCCGGAACTCTGGGCTGCTCCAAGCTACAGGGCACTGTATCCGAGCCAAACGTTGATCCGAGCCAACGTTACTAAAACACTCAGTTGGGAAACTCGCCGTCGAAACCTGGGCCGCTGGCGTCCACCGAGACCGAGCTAAATGCGAACCCAGCGCCACTCTGTCATTTGTCTGTACTGTGGTCACCTTGAGCTTTTAGAAAGCCTTTTTTTGCGAAAAAACAAACGGAAAAGACTCTTTTTGTAGTAACTTTTTTGGAGTTCAGTACAAAATGAAGGGCGCGTGATGTTTTTAAAATCTTTAGTTTGCAAGGTTTTGTGGCAAAATTAAAATATTGTTTTTATACAACCATGCCTCAGCGGTGCTTTCAGGTGGCGCGTCCCGACCTAGGTGCATTTTAAATTCGGTAGCAAGACGCGGCGCGATCGCTGGGGAGACGGGGGTGGCACCCCTGTAACCTCTTCCACTGTATCTGTTTCGGCGCCTGAATGGCCGATTAAAGCCATGTAGGTAGGTAGCACAACTTTATTGAGCGCAGTGCATACAGTGGGTAGGCTCATCTGCCCGCCTAACTATACTGCACAAGGGCTCGACAGTAGAAAGAGAAAAGCGGATGGGCATTTGTGGGAAGTAAAGATAAGCTTGCGGTTACAATTGGGCACGCCTCTTGCGGAGTTCATCTTGAAGGTGGCGAACAACTTGTTTGGTCCTGTCTTTTAGGAGCAGCTGGATGCGCAGCTCATCTGACTGTAGAAGGGACGTCCAGTGAGGAACGATGTCTTCTCCTCGGCCATCGAGGTGCCTTTGGAGTTCCTGTGGGGGTTGAAACTTCGGGCATGACCAAAACATTTGTTCGATCGTGCTATCCGGGGGTGGGTCTTCGGAACCACAGCATCTCGTACAGGACCCATTGAAGAGTGGGGGGTTAACTCTATGGAGGAATCGTGGGGTCTGGATGGAGAGTGTCTGAAGTTGCCTCCACCGCCTGGCTTGCTGGTGGTTGAGCTCCGGGTGTGGTGGCGGAAGAACACGTCTCCTCTCCCTCTCAACTCGTGTGGCATCGCAGAAACGCGTGGGGGCTTCTTCCGTTGCCGGTGCCGCATAGCTGTGTTCCCCGAGTGAGAATTCTCTGCCTCCCTCCTCCTCACAATCCCGGCTTGTAGCTACTCGGGATGCGAGAGAGTGGGCAGCTTCGTTCACCTCGTGGCCCGCGTGTGCGGGGACCCAGACCACGTGGTACCGGCTGTTCTTGTCCCTGGGGGCGCGGAAGCTACGAAGGATCTTGCGCGCAGGAGATCCTATCCTCCCATACAGGAAGCTGCTTGCAGCCGTCTTGGAGTCTGTGGTGACGGTGCCACTGCTGCCTGTTCTACTGGCGGCAAGGAGCCGTATGGCAATGGCCGCCTCTTCTGCTTCGTGGATGTCGCATGCCTTGATCGTCGCTGTGTTCGATCCGCTGATGTTGTGTACGGCTGCGACGTAACTCTTGGAGCGGTCCGGGTATGGACTGGCGTCCACGAGGAAAGCCCGCGGGTCGTCTTCCTGCACAACGCTCGGGCCCTGGCCTTTCGTTTCTGCTTATGGTGCGTGGTAGACATGTTCCTTGGTAGGGGTTTGAATACCACGGCGCGTCTCCAGTCTGGCTGCATGTCCCACTTGGGCGGGGGTTTGTCCTTATAATCGATGCCAGCTCTGCGTTGAGTACGACGACCCGTTGGGGTGCGCGAGAGGCGGGAGATCTGTGCTGCTCTCTGCGCATCGCACAACTCTTGAAAGGTGTTGTGGATTCCCAACTGGTCGAACCTCGCGGTTGACGTGGGGTTGGGGAGCCCCAGCGCCACTTTGTACGACTTGCGAATGATGGCATCTATCTGTTTGCGCGCTGTCTTGGGGAGGTGCATGTACGAGGCCGCGTACGTGACGCGACTGAGTACGAAAGCCTGCACCAGTCGACAGGTGTCTTGCTCACCGAGGCCATATTGCGCGCCTGAAACTCTACGAATCAACCTGGTGGTGTTGTCTGTTCTTGCGTAGAGTACGCACGATCTCCGACGATCTCCCTGTGTGGAGTGGCATACCGAGTACTCGGGTAGCTGGTACCTTGGGGATGGCTTGTCCGTCCATGAAGACGAATACTTTAGCCAGTGCGTCTTTGGCTCGAAGCCTGCTCGCAAGGAGCAGGGCAGACTTCTCAGGGGCGCATTCCAGCCCCACGCTTCGGGCGACTTCTACCACCACGTCTGCTGCTGCCTGGAGGGTCGGGGTCATGATTGACGGTGGGGCGTTGGTCCACAGGATGATGTCATCCGCATATACGGCATGCTTGAGATGCGGGATCTGTTCCAGCCGTCTTGATAGCGGGGCTATTGCCAGATTGAACAAGAATGGCGAGATGACCGCGCCCTGTGGAGTGCCCCTGCCAAGGCATGTCGGGAATGTATCAGACGCATAATCCCCGAGCTTAATCTCTGCCGTCCTTCCCGTTAGGAATGCTTCCGCGTAAGTGTAGGCACGCCCACCGAGATTCAGGCGCGAGATCTGATCGAGGATCGACTCGCGGGAGACTATCGAAGGCCTTGCGTAGGTCAAGCGCCGCCAAGACCCTCCACGGTCGTTGGTTGGAGAAAAAGTTTGTCGACAGCTGGAGGAAAACATCTTGCGTAGACAAGTGCTGTCTAAATCCGTACAGGTAGTGGGGGAGAAGACGGTGTTCCTCCACGTAATCTTGCAGCCTGCGTTGCACTATTCGCTCCAGGAGCTTCCCTACGCATGAGGTCAGGGAGATGGGCCTAAGGTTAGCAATGTTCAGCGGTTTCCCCGGTTTGGAGATGAAACAGACCATAGCATGTTTCCAGCTAGGCGGGAGCTGTCCGGTGTCCCATACCTTGTTGAAGTAATCTGTGAGGGCCGTAATCGATCCCTCATCTAGATTGCGTAGCGTCTTGTTGCTGACGCCATCCGCACCGGGTGTCGACTGGGGTCGCAGGTCGTGCAGGACGGCCCTCACTTCAGCCTCTTCGATTGGACGGTCGATTGTCGGGTTGGGGTCCCATTCGTATCGTTGACTAGGTGAGACCTGGAGTGGCGGTGCATCAAGGTACCGTTCTCGGAGTTCGCTGCATATCGAGGCTTCATTTCCCGGGAGTTCTCTGAGGAGTCTGATCAGCGCCTTGTTGTGTTCCAGCTTAGACTCGTCTGGGTTCAACAGGTGCCGAAACAGCGACCATGGACTGCGGGTGTGAAGCTGGCCCCTGAGTCCATCGCACATCTGTGTCCACTGTTGTTCAACCAAGTACGCCGCATGTTGCTCTATATCTTGAAACAGGAGGGCCAGGCGCCGCCTCAGCTTCCTGTTGCTCTTGCCGGTCGTCTTCCATCTTCTGTGGAGGGATGCGTATGCTTCCAACATGTGGGCAAGCTTCGTGTCGACGCTCTTAGCATGGGTGGGATTGGTGACCTCGCGCGTGACGGCCCTTTGGTCGTCGTTGAGCTGTTCTGTCCACTCTTCTAGCGAGTCGATGGGGCCCCTGAACCTCCTTCGGTCGCGGAACTTGTCCCTGTCTGTCAGGAGGCAGATGGTGACTCCTCTCGGTGCTGCTATGCAGGTGTCTACTCGGATCTCCAGTATGTAATGGTCGCTTCCCAGCGTTTCGAGGGTGTTGCTCCATGTCGCCCCCGAGACGTTGGCAGCGTACGTCAAGCCTGACCTGGTATCCCTGGTGATGCTGTTGCCGCACCTTGTGGGGTGGGTCAGGTCATTCAGTAGCACCATCGAACATCGGGATGCCTGTCTTTCTATTGCTTTGCCCTCGTTTGTGTCGTGCTTGTAGCCCCATCCGATACAGGGAGCATTAAAGTCTCCCAGCACTAACACGTGGCCACCGGCCGCGATACTCGATGCTGTGGGGAAGACTTCGACTATGTCGGTTCCGTGCTCTTTAGGGTAGGAGTACGTGTTACAGATGACCGTGCTCAGTTGTTTCTTCTTCTTAGGAATGAGTTCAACCACTACAAGTCCATTACGCCCCTGCAGCGTGACATCGTGCTGCTTGACTGGAATGTCCCGTCTGACGAACGTGTGGACGGGTCTCTTGATATTCCCGTTGCTCTGCTCGTAGCGATCGTTGCCCGGTATGTTACAATTCTCGCTGGATCCGTGCATGGCTATGACTTCTGGTGGGGTTTCAGAGGAGAAGAGGTGCATCCGCAGGGCGTTGATCTTGGTGCCGAGTTCTCCCCCGTTCCACTGCCAAATGACGAGCTTGCGCGGCGCGTTGTTGCTGGCCATGCTCAAATATTGAGGGTGCTGTAACTGGCACGGACGTACCGTCGGCGGCGCCACCCCATTGCGCCTGTTCGAGTCTTGTGAGCCTATCTTCTACCTGTTGGGACCGCTCTTTCATCTTCTGGAAGCGCTCAGTGAGGTGTCCGTCCAGCTGTTGGAAGCGAATGTTAACCGTCTTGGCCAGTTCCGTGATTGCCGTGAGGGTCTTGTCTTCCTCTGGCGAGTCCGGGCATCGCGCCTTTTTCCGTCGCCTGACTTCTTCTACAGGTTCCTCTTCGGAGGGTGGCTGTGATTGGACTGCACACTCTTAAAAAAAGGGTACTGTAGTACCCTCCTTAAGGGGGTAACCGACTTGCACGCAGGGCACCCCCTTTTGGAGATATCGTTCACCCCCTGCAACGAGGGTGCAAACTTACCCCCTGGGTTAGGGTGCAACATTGCCTCCTTTTGGAGGTAACCTTAGTTCCTTTTGGTGTTAAAAGTGCATCCTTTCAGGGTCAGCCTTTACCTCCTTTAGGGGGAATTTCAACCCTTTTGAGAGGTAAGACGACGTAATTGAGGGCGCTGCTTTTACCTCCTTTTGGAGGGAACTATGATCCACTTTGGGGTTAAATACACACGATGAGGAAAACAGCTCAGAAATCGCGGACTACGAAGAACAAACACGACAGAAAAGTGCTGTCCCGTCGTGTTTGTTCTTCGTAGTCCGCGCTTTCCGAGCTGTTTTCCCCATCATGTATAACAGCAACCAACTGGCCCAGTTCACCACCTTATTACAGGTTAAATGCACACTTGATGGAATCACTTTTACCCCCTAAAGAAAGGTACTATGGCCCTTTGTGGGTGTGATAGTACGTGCTTCAAGGGTGGGCCTTATAATAGATGAAGACGGCCTAGTTCTGAAAGTAAATGACAATGTTTTATTGTGGCTGTCACAAACAAAATGGCATAAAAATCAATGGCATGACTAGACATCTTATAAAAGTTCTAAGATGAAACCACTAAGCGCAATAAAGGCATCTGGAACAACACTTTCGGGGCTCTAGTCGTAGCTAAAGATGATCTAGAGGCAGAATGCAACCAGGACTGCCTCAGCAGGCGACGCGGCTTCGAGGTCTCCCTCCACTGCCACATAGCTGGGCGCCTCAGGATTAATTAGGCTTGAGCTGACAGCCACCGGGTAGATTGCACTGCCTGCCTGGAACCAAAAAAATGTGGAAATCATGTGATATGACGTTGAAACATATCATCCCCAATTTGAAGAAACTGTGAAGAAATATTAGATTTTTCTAAGACGCATTTGGAGCATTTGATGGGCCACTGATTCCAGCATTATAAAGCATCGACCATACTTACCAGACGTGACCAGTTTAACTGTTGACTAACTACCACTGACTAAAATTATCACATGGCGGGTGGTAATTGTAGATTAGTAAGCACTTTGTATTCACCGGTCATGTTTAAATTTGTCACCCCGATTTACTTAGGTGACTAACAAATCTTAGTCAAAGGGGTACAACTACTGTAGCAGGTTAGTATATACAAGTGCTGATTGTTGGGCGAGTTGGTATTGTACGTGAAAAAACATGATTGCGCTTTAAGACAAGGACAGAGGAAGAACATACACCACAGAGCGCTACACCACATTAGCTACTCAGCACCACAGCAGATCCCCTATGGCCGCCAAACCTAACTGCCGAACTTTGGCAAATATGCAAATATTTTTGCCGAAGTGCTCTGCCAGATTAAAATTGAATTTATGTTTTATTTAGACATGAGAAGAACAGCACACAAGGACGAAAACACAGAAAAAGAACACACCGAAAAAGACACACTCAAGCGCCTTGTGTGTCTTACTCTAATTTATTTACTCGAAGTATACCCTCAATTTTCTCTGGAAAATGAACGAACACCACACACACAAAGAAAAGATAAAAATCAAGAACCTCATTTCAAGTGCCCAAATGCGAACAAGAACATCAAAATAATGTATCTGACTACGCTTACCTGCAGTTGCGTCCAAGGTAGCAGGCATCCTGTACCCTCGACGAAATCACCCTACAACGTTGACGCAGTGAGAAAGAAATATATTCAATCAACTTCAAATAATGCAAACTTAGCCATCTGACTCGCCTATTGCATGATCAGCTTTTAAAAATGCCTGATCACACGCAAAAAAAAAAAAGCCAAGACAATATACTTGCTAGTCTCTCTGCCGGCAATAACTTAATGACCTTATTCAGTAATATACTACTATTAATGTTTGCGAAGCGCACGAATAATTTCTAACTGCCGAATGTCGAACTTCGGCAAATATGTGAATTTGTTTGCCGAATTTGCCAGAATAAAATTTAAAATTTAATCTATGTTTTATTTAGACATGAGAAGAACAGCACACAAGCACGAAAACACAAAAAATAACACCGAAAAAGACACACTCAAGCGCCTTGTGTGTCTTACTCTAATTTATTTACTCGAAGTATACACTCAATTTTCTCTCGGAAATCAACAAACAACACACACAAAATAAAAATAAAGATCAAGAGCCCCATTTCAAGTGCACAAATGGGAACAAGAAAATCAAAATAAAATATCGCACTACGCTTACCTGCAGTAAACAGTGTTAAGAACTGTCACGAGATGCGTCCAAGGTAGCAGGCATCCAGAACCCTCGACGAAATCACCCTGCAACGTTGCCGCAGGACGATAGAAATATATTCAATCAACTTCAAATAATGAAAACTTGAGCCATATCTAACTCGCCTACAGAATGATTAGACTTTTAAAAAAGCCTGATCACACGCAAAAAAAAAAAAAGCCAAGAAAACACTATAGTTGCTAGTCTCTGCCGGCAACAACTTAATGACCTTATTCCGTAATATACTACTTTTAATGTTTGCGAAGCACACGAATAATTTCTAACTGCCGAATGTTGAACTTCGGCAAATATATAAATATTCTTGTCGAAGTAATTTTTCAGAATAAATTGAATGTAACAGCACACAAGGACGAAAACACACAAAAAAAAAGAACACGGAGAAAGACACACTCAAGCGCCTTGTGTGTCTTGCTCTAATTCATTTACTCGAAGTGTACCCTCAATTTTTTCTCGGAAATGAACGAACAGCACACACACAAAATCAACATAAAAATCAAGAGCCCCATTTCAAGTGCACAAATGGGAACAAGAAAATCAAAATAAAATACCGGACTCCGCTTACCTGCAGTAAGCAGTGTTAAGAACTGTCACGAGATGAGTCCAAGGTAGCAGGCATCCAGTACCCTCGACGAAATCACCCTACAACGTTGCCGCAGGACGAAAGAAATATATTCAATCAACTTCAAATAATGCAAACTTGAGTTATATCTAACTCGCCTACTGAATGATCAGAGTTTTAGAAATGCCTGATCACACGCAAAGAAAATGCCAAGACAATATAATTGCTAGCCTCGCTGCCTGTAACAACTTCATGACCTTATTCCGTAATATACTACTATTAATGTTTGCGAAGCGCACGAATAATTAGCTCAGACATTTATATTCGGTATTTCAAGGTAACGTGACATTTTACCAAACTATTTATTAAACCTCGTTAAATTAAAAAAAAAAAAAAAAAAACGTTGATATTAAAAACCAGTGTTTAACACTGACTTTTAGAAATATCAACGACGTTCAGAATTAATCGCGCCGGTTGGCCGGTGCCGCCAATGAATGCCTGATCGACTACTGCTCTGCAAAAAAGAAAAAGAAAAAAAAAACACCTTATGAGATTTTCAAATATTTGACCACATGCTCAATTTAACGTCCGTCGCCACACACCAACGGCCCCAAAAAGAGAAAACCTAATACCCCCTCACGCCTTAAACGCAGGCGACCCCCGGTTCAAAAGGCGTCTTGTCGGCCGGCCGCCCAGCTCGCCGAACCGCCGCACTCCCCCTTCCTCCACCCGCGCACACATACACCGAGAAAAGCTGCTGGCTACGCCACTGGTTAGCGTATGTCAACCTTCTAAATATGCGCTAGCGCAAGCGACAGTCATTCCTGTTCTTGCTCTTTATGAACTTCGATGGTCTAAACCGTGTCTGCGTTCGCGCCACACACTAATTTTATCGAACGCTCGACGCCTTCAGACGTGCCAACATGTCCGCCAACCCTTTGTCTAAGGAAGACGGGGGTCGTCTTCCCGGGCGGTCATAACCGACGCCAACTGCCGCCCGCGCAGAACATTTCCTTACCTGCATACGGTGCACACGACTTGGATCTTCGACTGAAGTCAATGCAGCGCTCTCGGTGACCTCGTAAGAAGAGACTGAGCCGAACAGAACAATAAAGAACGTTCCTGCGCTGGGACGCCTCCGTCGAACGTTCGAGAAGAAAGACCGTTATGCCGTTATGACCGGCAGCGTCGGCGGGGAAGGCGCCGACGCTCCCGGCCGGCCGGGCAGGCGCTCTCCCACGCATGCGCGAAGAATGACGTGTCATACGAGGAGACCAATTAGCGAACTCGTTTGCGCCTTCCCACAGCCAATCGCAGCGCCCAGGCTTTGGCAGTGCCCAAACAGGTGCACCCTCTGGGAGGTAATACTTGACTCCTTGGTGCTCCTTCGCGGCGAACTTCACCTGGTAGCACCGCATTCTTAGTGTCTGCTGCGCCGGAGGAGGTAACAAGCGGAGCGCTTCCCCCCTGGCCGGGAGGGGGGTGGTAAAGGCGGTCTGTTACCTCCTTTTGGTCCCCTTTTGTTCTAAGAGTGTGGGCCTTGTCCCTTGAGGGTGTCTACTTGACTCTTGAGGGCAGTGTTCTGCTCACTGAGTTGTTAGATGGTTTTCTGCTAGTTTTTTCTCCATGATAGCAGCTTTGCCGCCATTCTGGGGTCTCTCGATGGCTGGGCACTAGCCGCCGCCTGTTGTGATTCGGGTTGCTGCCTGCTGTGTGTTGGCTGTGTTAGGTTTGGTTTTAGTGGCCGCCGCGTATCCCGCAGGCCTGTTTTTGTCACCCCTTCCATCGGAGGGGTCCTCTTGGTTGACGGGCGGGAACGAGGCCGATCTCACCCTGAATCACACGCTGGGTGATCGATGCCTCCGGTCCTCCCCGGGCTTCACCTTCTGTCTGGGGACGTACCCCTTGTTACACTCCTTGCTGCCGGTGAAGTGCTTGCCTCCACAGATGACGCAGTTCGGCGTGCACGTGTAGGCTCTTCTGCCGTCCACTATCGGTGGGAGCTCGTGCTCCACTCCACAGTTCGGGCATAGCTTGCTCCCACCCTGCGGGCATGTGTCAGCCCTGTGTCCAATTTGGCGGCACGACGTGCAAGCTTGCTCCCTCTCACGATACTCGTAAAATTGACAAATAATGGGGCCGTAGCACGGGTAGCTGGGTACCCCTCGTTCCCTCTAACGGTCACCAAGATGGCCTTGGATCGTCCCATTCGGCGGGCTGCAACGATCTCCAAATGCGGGCTGCCAAGTTGTACTTGCTCGAATTTCTCCTCGGTTGTGCGTACCGCGTCGAGGCTCAGCAGGTTGGGCGGAACGTATCTCCGGATGTCTGTCGGTTCCGCCGCATAGAAAATAGCCATACACTTTTACCGGCTTTGCCTTGAGCATGATTCTCTGTATGAGCGTGTATACGCCTTGACTCTTTCGGGACTGTCCGTGTTGACGGAGACGGTACTTCTCGAGCTGATCTAGAACAGGTCAGCACTGAGTACTTCTCACGGCAATAGCTGGGTCGCAGAGACTATCGCAGCCGTAACTTCATCCAATGAGGCCTGTCCAAGATCGAGCACTCTCGGTCGGAACGTCACTTTAAATAGTCTGCCCGGTGGCGTGACAGTGGGTCTCGTAGTGGATGCAGCTGCTACGCGGGCGCGGCTGCGGCTTCTACTCTTGCGATGCTTATTTGCGCTCTTGGTTGGAGGAAGGTCTGAGCTTCTACCAATGTCTCGCGACTCCTCGCAAACCTGGTTCTTGCCCAGAACATGCCTTATAATCTTGTCGGTAGCCTCTTCCCTCCTAACTCGGGGAGAAGCTTCCTCATCGGTATCCATACCGCTTGCGAAGGGTTGCGCCTAGCGCGCGAGGCGTAACGTGTCACACATAGTGCCTCCTTAGCCTCAGTTAGCGCCGAAAAATGTACTAGACAAAGGCTCAGAACGCCTGAATTGTATCCCTCCAGATGTTGAAGCGTGGAAAGGACTCACAGCTGGTAAATCAGCGGAGATGTTCGGTGAGGGGTGGCTGCAAGAGCGGCGGCGAAAAGCTCTCGACCTGAACCGATACGTGCGGACTTGCAGTTCACGGAGTCGATCTGTGCGATTCACCTCCCGAACCAATACAGGCCGCCATGCAGTTCCCCGAGTGGCCGCTGCGGGAGAAATGGCGCGTTGCGATCGCCATTAGCTCGGTTCTCGAGTACGGATCGGTACCGCTTTTTCAGAGCAGGCTCTATAGCATTTTCCCAACTGACTGTTCTAGTAACGTTGGCAGTTACTCTAAAGTGACCCACACTTGGCTGCCGCCATGTTGTACAATTTTGACCACTAGACACGTGACCGTACCAAATTCTCAGGCTTTTACGCAAAACTGAGCCGAGATTTGTATTCGGTCGCTGTAAAAAGCATGATAAACTACTTTTTCTATACTGTTAGTCCCAGAGATCAGTATCTAGCTCCGATAAAAAC
>JABSTQ010005196.1:0-26914 GCA_013358835.2 Ixodes persulcatus
CCCCCAACACCTCCTAGAAGAGAAGGCCGTAGCGCTCTTCTCGTGACGTCGCGAAGGAAGGCCATCGGGGGCGCGCGTCGAAGCGAAGGCAACGCGCGTGTATTGACCGTCGTAACGCGCTTTTAGTCACATGCACGTGTCTTATTAGCTAAAATGAAACCAGCACATAGCACCGGGTCTAGAAAACATTTTATTACATGGTCGAAATATCACACCGCTAGTACGAATTGGCACGCGGTATGCGAAAACGAGCCACGCAATTATTGCTGTAGGAATGCATATTTTATACGGAAATACTTCGACGAAATGGAGACACACGCAGTGATTGGACACTGCAAAACAGATCAAAGTTAAAAATCAGGTAGACGTATTCAACGCGGACACGGCTAGACAAGTGTCACTTACGATCACGTAAGCGATGTTATCGCGTGCAGTCACTGAATTCTTGCATTTTACCCCGGCCACAAGGCAAAATTAATGTAATTTCGATCGAATGAATATATGGGTCGACAAATCAGCCTTGCGACGCTCGTATAATCACTCAAGACCGCGAGTTGATTAAATCCCGTATCATTTAATGAAAATATGTTAACTTTTCCGTGTGGCAGGGGTACTATAACTCACTATTTACAATCAACTAATTTACTTCTCCCTATGGGCTCGAGCTGCCTTAAGAGAAAATATAACTTATTTTGTATACAATAATACTGTTACCTTAATACGTTTAAGATTCTAGTATAAACGCGGAAAAGGCAGTAAAATAATATTCGTATAAATAAACACTTAAGCACAAACAACGCATTTTCAATAATTCCACAAACTTGTTATTCTCTTTCCAGTGAAAACTATAATATTACCACGCATATTTACAAATGTCGACGCAACTGCGCACGGATAACGACGAAGAACGAGATTCCATTCTATCACAAGATTTAAAAAATCAAAAACGACTGCAGCACTTTACTCGCGTCCTATATGACCAAGAAAGCCCGTAAATAAGTTGTTTCTCACCTGTCGATTGTATGCATACGTCCCACAATATCCGTCACGAAAACATTTGAACACGAACTCCAAGAAGTCTCTTACCCCTGTCAGACGGGAAAGTAAATGTCCTTTTGATCGAATGTCATTCACCGCTCGGCGAATCAGCTCGTGATCCTGGTTTTGCACGTGGCGCGTGCACGCGCAGCGTGGCGTATTAAACACACGGATTGGCCGAGCTCTAATGTCATTTTGCTTAAATGTCATTTAACGTACCCGTCTGACAGGGGTATCTCTCTGCCGAGAGAGAGGTCTATCGATAATTGACTAGTGTCGTCGTTGGCTAGTTGCCACACATGTCACTCAAACCGTAGCAGGACCTGTTCCGCGAATCCACGTAAATGCCGTAGTATCAAGCGAACACAAAAAAACTACCCGAGACTGCGGTGGCGACAGAAAAACGACGGGATGAAAAGTATCAAAAGAAACACACACGAGAGCACCGGTAGCAGTGTGAGACGAAAGGCTTAACGTTGTCGACCCATCTCTTGCTCGTGTGCGCTCCCTGCGGCGATGACTGGACTTTTTTCGGTTTCCTTCCCTTCTGAAATGTCTCAGCGTTCCTTTTCAGACAGTCAGCAGCTCACACACAACGTAAACTTACCAGATTCTGAGCCCGTATGAGGGTAGATGTCGCATCGGAGCCGGTTCATTCGAAGAGTGTGGGGAGCTGCGGGACTGCACGTAGTCCCACGGTAACGGGAATAATCATAAATATACATTTGGTACTTTCAACATTGGTAACACGTTGTGTATTACGTTTATATATATATATTATATATATATATATATTATATATAATAAATTGTACAAGACTGCGTTTTTAAAGCGTACATTAATGTCGGATAAACGCGCACAACACCACTGCGCCGCTCAACAAAAAACATTTTCTTCATGTCGATGCCAGATATTTTCTCACGTAGTTGCGCCATGGACTTCCTTCTCCGACATTGTGTCGTACGCCACTCGGAGCGCTACGGCCTTCTCAGGTGTTGATAGCACACAGATTCATCTGGCGTCGCACTACGCTCCACGAAGAGGAGGAATGAAGGAGGGAAAGGAGGAAAGAAGCAAGGAGAGCATAATTAGAGGGAGAGAGAGAGAGGGTTCGAGGAGAAAAGGGGGGGGAAGGCAACCGGAAATTTCTGTTGTGAAAAAAAAAAGAGGGGAGTTGCGGTTGGGGAAGTCCCCCGCCGATTTGTTGTGGGTACTTTCTTGTGGGGAAGCAGACGATTTGGAATGCGATATCTTCTTTTCACGTGCTTAGGGCGTTCTAGCAGATTTAGAAACTCTGTTTCTGGATGTTTGACTAAACGCTGGTCACTTAGGGTTACAGATAATTAATGGGGTTAATACTTTCAATACCCTCGGCACAGCGCACCCTGGCGATTTGTAAGCGGAATAAGAACAGCCCCTTTGAAATAAGTTTGGGAAACAATTTTTTACCCAGGTTTGACACAGAAGAAAACAAATTCGAAATGTTAAGTATGGTACAGATTCGTCTGGTGTCGGTAAGAAATCTGACTATATTAAGGCTTAGTGATACAATCTTGGAGGTGTTTAATAGGTTGGAATTCATTTGTAGCCAGGAAATGTAATTATCAGGGTTCGGGATGCACAAATTTTGTATGAATTACTATTTTGACAGTGTGGCTCGAGAAATCGGAGTCGATCATTGAAGAATTATAATTACATTGGTGTGATGGTTTGCACGTTTTTGTGAATTTTGTGAAGAATGTTTTTGATGGTGTGTTGAATAATATGCATGAAGTGATAGGAAGCTGAATTTAGGAGCAAATATGCTGCCCAGCTGCCATTTTGATTTTTCAATTGTGCAACCGAAAAACTAATATGCTAATATCTGAATATTTTTATTTCTTAATGTGATCTGAGTTTTAGGTTTTTAATGCGGTTCTCCACCTGGTTCCAACATATTAAGTCGCTCAATGAAAAATAATGGTTTTAATACTCATAAGGAAATATACAGGTGTACTATTACATAAGATATTTGTTAACGCACTTACTTATTACGATGGAATAAACGGTATTTTAAAGTCCGATATACTTTTTTGTATTATGTACATTTTTATTTATTTACACGTATACTTTTTACATTATTTACATTGGTAATGTTTTCTGTTTTTCCCCTTAGCAGATGTTTTATCAACTGGGAGGAGGTTTCTTCTTTCTTCTTTTTTACATTAATGTATATTTTATTCACACTGTCTAGTTCCATTCTTAAAGCTTTTTTTTACTTAGTCAAATACTACTGTTCACCTGTCGTTTTGAAAATTATCTTAGCTTTTATATTGTATATTTGGTCGTAATATTTTCATTTCTGCAAGTATGTTTAGATATGTTGGCTTTTGAAGTTGATGGACATTTTTTTGTCTTTGTCTTTAGGATTTTTTTTTTTATTTTCAGGGTTCAGTTATTTTAGCTGTTTGCGTGCAGCACACTTTATCTTATAAAAGGTTAGCTATTTTTTTTGGTTTTTTGTGCGAGCCCGCAAGATCAAATCCGCTAGACCGGGCGGTTTTTTGGCCTGGGATGGCTCGTCAAATAACCCCCTGCCAGCCCCAAGTGAAGTGGTACGCCACCAACCGTATCTGCCATCCACTCCTTTTAGTGATGTTTTGTTATTTGGTTATGTGCGAGTCCGCAAGAGCGGGCGGTTCTTAGTTTATGTCGGTTTACCAAGTAACCCCCTATACCGACCCAGGTGGGAAGGCACGCCACGCACCATTTTGTCATCTTTTCTGGGAGGATTCCCTGTTGCATGTGTATTTCTTCTTAGACCTTTTTATTGGATTTCCATCTCCGCTTGTAGAAATCTTATCATGTCCTCAAGTATTTTTGTTGCTTTACCATTTAACAATATTGCAGGTTTGGTTACGGTGCTGAAGTTGGTATAATTAAGTTGGTTTAGTATAAGGCGAAAAAATAGGGTCCATATGAACTGGCGGTGAAGTGGTGTCCAAAGTCAATTGCGTTCATTCCACAAAAACATTTGTCAGTATTGGTGATTTTAAATCTGAAAAGATAGAATGGCAGTTTCTCATGACATGTGATTTTTTGTGTTAAGATTGACCCCGTAAGTGACTACGTCACAACATGGCGTCTGGGTCCAAAGAAACCGTTGATAGGGACGTTGCTATGAACTAATGCATGGAGTCTCCACATGAGGCTAGATTTTTGCTTCGAAGTAAGTAAATAATTTTTGTAAGCAACCTAACTTCTTCATATCTAATCATGAAGATGTTCTTGTCGTTTCAGTGTCGTATTGCAACGATGAAAGCCATTTCTGAAGTATTAAGCGCGAAACACATGCGCGTCAAAACTGTCCGGTCCGGCGTGCGAACTGTCGGGAAGATGGCTGCTCCGAATCGCCGGACAGGACGGTTCGCGACACATGGTTAACATGGTTTCCGACGCGTCGTTGCGTCGCTCCGTTCAGCTCCGCCCAGTTTCGGGTATCCCTCTACCGAATGGATGGATGAATGCTAATGGCTATATATATACCGGGCGGTAGCTCGCGCCACCTAGCCTAGAAAAATAAAATACTTCCCTCGCCCTTGGTTTTTCTGACTTTAAAACAAGCATAATATTTTTATTACATTCTATTAAAGTGTGCGTGTGTAGAGATTTTCCGTGAGGTTACTTTTCTGCTCAACATCACTTAATCGCGATGGACCGCAGCGGACCTTAGGAGCCATCCCAGCGAAGCGAGCACTCCGTACAAATCACGTGACTACGCACACCGCGCATTGCTGCGTCTCTCCCGAAGTTCACGTGACACTCACACGGCATTGGAATCGCTCGTAGCGTCCGCTGCTCTCCATCGTAAGGTGAAACGGAGAACATTCGGGTTTCGACGGCCTCGATCGGTCCCAGAAGGACGGCTTGCTATGGCGCGCGAGATCAGCAGCTTGTTTTGTGCGCGCGAGAAAACTCGATGGCGTCCATCTCCTTCACCGCGCACCGCCACATGTGTGTGTCACAGTGTGTGTGTAGCCGTTGTAAAAGAGGGGGAGATCCGCTTCCCCGAACTGCCCGAACCACGAAGCGCCTCCTCGCCCGATCGGGCCGAAAGTCAGGTGACATGACCTTCGCGCCATCCGTGCTGCCATTGGCAGCGGCCCTCGGAAATTCGGACAGCCGTGCGGCGATATCTAGCAAGTTGGACGCACGCCGGCGCCGGACGGACGCTCCGGTGCGACGAAAACCCTCGCCCTCGAACGTCGTTCCGGCGGTTCGCACGTCGGATCGGACAGTTCTGACGCGCATGTGTTGGTAGCAGACGACACGATAGATTTCCTGGCCTCTGTTGCAGCGGGCGTTTTAATGGAATGGCGTCGGTTAACGAGCGACAAAAACAAGTGCATCGCCATGGCGGTATAAGCCTTCGCAATGTGCGTTTCTTTTTTCTGTGAAGAACCCAGCTTAGTTCAGAGGGTGGAAAATGCCGTAAAATCAAATCACGTCATGCAGATCAGTGTCGACGACGATCTGAAGTGCATTACCAACGTAGTGCAGGCCAGCTTGAGAAACAAATCGTACGCCGTCGAGGTAAGTCGTTTATTATTATTATTATTGAGGCTATCAGGTTATTTAAGAATTTCATGTGTATCGCGATTTTGCAGTATTTTGCTCTTTTTTTTTTCCTTTGTATAGACCTTTCCAAAAAAGGACACTTGGCAGGTTCCATTTTCAGTGTTCGTGCGTATGGCGCGTGATTTGCTCGCTTTCCGAAGCTACGAACGTGCGCGTTCTGGACTGTGATTTAACACGTGTGGACTGTGATTTTTGTAAACAGTGGAAACGTCTATACATCAAATTCCGTGGATGTGCTCTTTTGGTGAAGATCTCCATGGAACTCGCGATGCGAGTACAATTTGTAAAATGCATCGTAATTTTAATAACCGTAGACTAGGGGGCCCTTTTTTAGTGTCGTTAATTTAATTGTAGAAGACCCATCTTTTAATTGTGTTGTAGAAGACCCCTCTAGTAATCATTGATTTACGTTCGGCAGCGGTGCAACACAGGTACTGTTCTAAGCATTCTACTCTGCTCGCAGATACGCCCACACTGAACGCCCACACTGAACACTGATGGTCAAGCAACGTCATCGCTTGACCATCAACAGCGTGTTCGACGACGCACGTGCCGGGAGAAGACAGCGTACCCAAGAGGACACAGGCCACAACATCTGCCATCGTCTACTAAAGGAGCGACGGTCCCCGCTTCGTGCTCAGTTCGGCAGCGGTGCAACACGGGCACTGTTCTAAGCATTCTACTCTGCTCGCAGATACGCCCACACTGAAGCCAGGATCGGCAACGTCATCGCTTGACCATCAACAGCGTGTTCGACGACGCACGTGCCGGGAGAAGACAGCGTACCCAAGAGGACACGGGCCACAACATCTGCCATCGTCTACTAAAGGAGCGACGGTCCCCGCTTCGTGCTCAGTTCGGCAGCGGTGCAACACGGGCACTGTTCTAAGCATTCTACTCTGCTCGCAGATACGCCCACACTGAAGCCAGGATCGGCAACGTCATCGCTTGACCATCAACAGCGTGTTCGACGACGCACGTGCCGGGAGAAGACAGCGTACCCAAGAGGACACGGGCCACAACATCTGCCATCGTCTACTAAAGGAGCGACGGTCCCCGCTTCGTGCTCAGTTCGGCAGCGGTGCAACACGGGCACTGTTCTAAGCATTCTACTCTGCTCGCAGATACGCCCACACTGAAGCCAGGATCGGCAACGTCATCGCTTGACCATCAACAGCGTGTTCGACGACGCACGTGCCGGGAGAAGACAGCGTACCCAAGAGGACACGGGCCACAACATCTGCCATCGTCTACTAAAGGAGCGACGGTCCCCGCTTCGTGCTCAGTTCGGCAGCGGTGCAACATGGGCACTGTTCTAAGCATTCTACTCTGCTCGCAGATACGCCCACACTGAAGCCAGGATCGGCAACGTCATCGCTTGACCATCAACAGCGTGTTCGACGACGCACGTGCCGGGAGAAGACAGCGTACCCAAGAGGACACGGGCCACAACATCTGCCATCGTCTACTAAAGGAGCGACGGTCCCCGCTTCGTGCTCAGTTCGGCAGCGGTGCAACACGGGCACTGTTCTAAGCATTCTACTCTGCTCGCAGATACGCCCACACTGAAGCCAGGATCGGCAACGTCATCGCTTGACCATCAACAGCGTGTTCGACGACGCACGTGCCGGGAGAAGACAGCGTACCCAAGAGGACACGGGCCACAACATCTGCCATCGTCTACTAAAGGAGCGACGGTCCCCGCTTCGTGCTCAGTTCGGCAGCGGTGCAACACGGGCACTGTTCTAAGCATTCTACTCTGCTCGCAGATACGCCCACACTGAAGCCAGGATCGGCAACGTCATCGCTTGACCATCAACAGCGTGTTCGACGACGCACGTGCCGGGAGAAGACAGCGTACCCAAGAGGACACGGGCCACAACATCTGCCATCGTCTACTAAAGGAGCGACGGTCCCCGCTTCGTGCTCAGTTCGGCAGCGGTGCAACACGGGCACTGTTCTAAGCATTCTACTCTGCTCGCAGATACGCCCACACTGAAGCCAGGATCGGCAACGTCATCGCTTGACCATCAACAGCGTGTTCGACGACGCACGTGCCGGGAGAAGACAGCGTACCCAAGAGGACACGGGCCACATCTGCCAATCTGCCATCGTCTACTAAAGGAGCGACGGTCCCCGCTTCGTGCTCAGTTCGGCAGCGGTGCAACACGGGCACTGTTCTAAGCATTCTACTTTGCTCGCAGATACGCCCACACTGAAGCCAGGATCGGCAACGTCATCGCTTGACCATCAACAGCGTGTTCGACGACGCACGTGCCGGGAGAAGACAGCGTACCCAAGAGGACACGGGCCACAACATCTGCCATCGTCTACTAAAGGAGCGACGGTCCCCTTCGTGCTCAGTTCGGCAGCGGTGCAACACGGGCACTGTTCTAAGCATTCTACTCTGCTCGCAGATACGCCCACACTGAAGCCAGGATCGGCAACGTCATCGCTTGACCATCAACAGCGTGTTCGACGACGCACGTGCCGGGAGAAGACAGCGTACCCAAGAGGACACGGGCCACAACATCTGCCATCGTCTACTAAAGGAGCGACGGTCCCCGCTTCGTGCTCAGTTCGGCAGCGGTGCAACACAGGTGCTGTTCTAAGCATTCTACTCTGCTCGCAGATACGCCCACACTGAAGCCAGGATCGGCAACGTCATCGCTTGACCATCAACAGCGTGTTCGACGACGCACGTGCCGGGAGAAGACAGCGTACCCAAGAGGACACGGGCCACAACATCTGCCATCGTCTACTAAAGGAGCGACGGTCCCCGCTTCGTGCTCAGTTCGGCAGCGGTGCAACACGGGCACTGTTCTAAGCATTCTACTCTGCTCGCAGGTGAGAGACTTTTCGCACCCCGAATAGTCTGTTTGTATCAGTGTTGGACAAAATACTCGATAAACGTATTTAAGTTACTAAATGCCTGCTTCATAAAGTATTTAAAATAATACTCAAATTACTTTTACTTTAAAGTATCTTGAGTAGAGTAGAAAGACTTAGGAATGTAATTCAATTACTTTTGAAGATACTTCCGCATTGCGTAATTTGTATCGACGTCAGTGACAAACACAAATATACAGTTGCGCAAATCTGGTTTACCAGAATGGTTTCTTAGCACGCCACCACGCAAAACAGCAAAAATATTTTAAAAAAAAAACATTGTAGGGCTATTTTATGCAGTTCAACCATAAGAAGCAGGATAACAGCAGGAAGCAGGACATGTTACAAAACATTTCTGGAACAAGAAAAAAAAAAAGGCGCTTTAGCAATTTTGACATCGCTGTGTATCACGTCCTGTGGCCCACCTTAGACGCATCATTTAACTACAATCTGTGTTCCCCATATATGGGGAGTTTAGTGAAAACGAACTTGGAAGTTGGGATGCGGAAATGAGCGAATGGATAAGAAAAAGAGCCCGCATAATGGCTACGGCGCTGTTCACATTTTCTTCAAATAGGTTGCGTTCAGAAAGGCACTCAACGTGTGGGGGACGCTTTGTTGGCATTTTGAAAGGTTATCCTGCTCTTAGTTCGTTTCCTGTGCTGTTCTCTGCGTATCAATGCTCGGTTACAGACTGTTCGCGAGAGCAATAAGTGCCGGCCCGACAACAAAAAGAAGCAAAAGAAACTCGACGTTTTGCCGTAGCTGGATTAAATATTCAAGCAAAAAAGTGTCTTTTTGTGTCCACTTCTCATTTTCTTCTATTTGTTATTTTCTTGACAATGAAGTCTGCATTGTTGTCGTGGGTTGCGCCTCAGTGTGGCAATCTTTACTTCCGTAAAACCACCCCTTTTGTTTGAGCATTTTTTGGGGGGAAACCCTAGAAAACAAAAGGTGCCTTTGGGAAGGCGAGGAGAAAACCTTCATTGTGCAAATTTTGGGGTGAAATATGAGTCACAGTCGGCACAAAAGCGACGTTTTCACGAGCTCAATCTAGTCACCTTAGCTTCTCGGAGCTAGCAACAGGATTTGGTTGCTCGAAAGAATGTTCACGTTTGCTCCGTACCACGCCCACGTCACTTCATACCGAAAAACTCGAAAAATAGCGGAATGTCAAAAATGTATTTGAGATAATGAATACAAGATACTCAGAAATGTAATTAAGATAGAGTATCAAATACTCCCGATCAAAAAAGTAGTTGCAAGATACCAAGATACTTTAAAAAGTATTTGAAATACAGTATCTTGAGTAGAGTATTTGAGATAGGCACAAGTCTGGTTTGTATCACTGTTGCCGAACACAGCTTACCGTGTATTTCCCGTGTTTGTCTAGCCATCATGACTAAAAACAGTAAAGTATGCTAAGGAATCTAGGAAGTTTGCAAAGGCGCTCGACGACCTTCGCCGCGAATTAAGAGCCGACCTACGAAGTTTAAAGGAAAGTACAAAGTTCTGCAGCGACACTTGTGACAAAGTTGAGTCGATTGGAAGCGACGTAAAACCACTAAAGAAATCCAGGAACTGACTAAGAGAAACTGTGAGCTACAAAATGAAAATAAAATACTGAGTCAGCGGATCGAGGAATTAGAGCAGTACCAACGCTCAAATAACCTCGAGATAAAAGCAGTGCCTGAAGGGGGCAATCCAGGCTATGACGTCATCAAAATTATTGGTGACGTACTGGAGGAGTCCATTACAAATTCAGACATAGATATTTGCCATAGGGTACCAACATCAAAACCAGGCGAGCAAAACATCGTCGTGCGCTTCATACAACGCACGAAGAGAAATACTGTACTTATGAAGGCAAAAAAAAAAAAGAAGCTCACTGCTGTAGCCCTTGGTTACATTTTGACTAGGACGACGACGCCTGTGTTTGTCAATGAGCACCTAACAGGACAAAGCAAGCAACTGCTGGGGGGCAGCTATCGCTAAAAAAAAACAGGTCAGGTGGAAGTACGTCTGGACTAGGGGTGGGAAAGTGTTTGCGCGTAAGGATGATGGCTTGAAAGTTTTGAAGATTTTGTGTACGGCTGATTTGGAAAGGATGACGTAGACTTTGAGCTTTTGCACTCGTCATTTGATGCTGTTTCCTCACCTTTATGGATGCTCAGTCATGTAAATAGATGCAGAAATAACAAGCCATGTTTTTTTGCAATTCATCTAAATACCAGAAGTATAAGAAGGAAACAAGACGCCCTTGATTTCTTTTTTGATTCCCTCTGCTTGCGCTTTGATGCCTTGTTGTTCACGGAAACACGCTTGCGAGAAGAGATACCGTAAAATTTAAACCGAGATAAAAAAAACGAGGAGGTGGAATTTCGATATATCTAGAGTCTTCTATTTCTTTTACTGTTGTGGACGAATATTCTGTAATCAATGCAGATATTGAGTGTATAGTTGTTCGCACGCGAACACTGTTTGTTGTTGCTGCATATAGACCGCCCACGGGAAGCAAATCTGTGTTTCTTAATTTCTTTGACAACTTGCTAAATTTTCTTTGTTTAACGAAGCGCTCTTTTAATGGTTGTGGGTGATATAAATATCGACACACTTACAAACGAGTCTCAGGCGACAGATTTAAATGACATCATTCTGTCCTAGGGATGTTCAAGCGTGATATCGCTGCCAACCAGAATAAGAAGTGAGAGTTCCACATTAATAGACTTATGCATACAAACATTATCCAAACTGAAATGTACCCTGGAATTTGCACACAGGACATTGGTGACCACCTGCTCATTTTCTGCCTAAGCCGCCGTCCAAAACGAGGCAAAAAATCGACCCAGTTAATTGCTGCTACCGAAAAAGAAACGAAACAACACTTAGCATATTTCATGAACTCGTTAAGAGATTTGATTGGACAGACATTTACTTAGAAGAAAGCGCGGACACTGCTTATAGCAAGTTTTTAAGCGAATTTAAGAAGTTATATGATTGTGCATTCCCTATATTACAAGGAAAAAAGTCAAAACCCAAACTCCGTAAGCCATGGGTGAATGACGACCTCTACAATAGAGTTAGAATAAAAAATAACATGTTCCATTGTTTCGTGAAGTCGCGCGATAAAGCGCTGCTGAGTGAATTTAAAAAAAAATCAGGAATAAGCTTAGTTCCGACCTTAGAAGGCAAAATCTGAATACTTTTTGAGCAAATTTGATGGTAATTACAATAACCCGAAGAAACTGTGGGACACGGTTAATAGCTTATTAAAGGGATACTTCAACGAAATTTGAAATATACCCGTCGTGTTCCAAAATAGGTTGAATATGATCCAAAATTTCCGTAAATGACAATCGCACGTTTGTATTTTGAGCCTGGTGACTGTATTTTTCGTTATAAACGGCCCACTCTGGCAGGCGCTCGGAGAGCAGCCAGCGGAGAGCACGTGACATCCAACGCAATCGTGACGTAGGTCGTCTCGGGACGAGCAAAGCTACGGCGAGGCTGACGTCGAGAGGATGGCCTAGTCGTTCCAGCCACTGAAGCGGCTGCTTTTGTACGAATTTTGAGTGACGGGTTAATCTTCTATAATCTTGTAGAGAGACAATAGCGACTTCTGGGTCACACAAAAGAGATTCTCGGGGAGAGGAGAGTTCCTTCTTCCCCTCTTCTCTCGTGGTAGCCGGAGGCGAGACAGTTACCGTCACTACCTGCCAATGTACCTAAACGGGCATTACAAACGAAGCGTTAGCGACATCCACCAGGTGCTTTTTGCTAATCGTTTAATTCGCTTTAAAATCCCGTTTCGTGTCTTTTCTAACGAGATATTGGTGTGTCCGATGTAGTACTGCTTCTTTGAACAAATATAGACAAAAAAATAAGAACCGAAATTACGTTGTAGTATCCCTTCAACAAACAAAGACTATGTCCGGTGTGGTGTGCATAAAATAGCTATAAATAGTAGAAATATAGGTGGTGAGGAACTTGCAAATACTCTGAATGAGCATTTTATAAACGTTGGTGCTCCGCGAGAAAGAAAAACTGACAGCAAAACCAGTACCACAAATAAACCTACAAATATCTCAAGCTCTATAATGCTCGAGCCTACTTCCCTAAGCGAAGTTAGTAATTTGATAAAAAATATAAAGACAAGTGTAGCGGCTGGGGCTGAAGAAATAAAACCCTTGCCAGCTAAAACGGTGTCAAATATAATAAGCCCAGTCCTGGCACATATTATAAACAACATGTTGCAAACAGGAATATATCCACGCGAACTCAAAGTCGCAAGGGTTAGTGCGGTGCGTAAAGGGGGAAACAAAGATGATCTAGAAAAATATTGACCAATATCTGTTTTGCCAATATTCTCAAAAATATTTGAAAGCGTGATAAACATTAGATTGCAAAGGTTGTTGTTTGTTTTTTTAATACAACGTAATCACTAGGTCCCCATATGGTTTTCAAAGGGACAAATCGACTGAACTTGCTCTTACGAATATAAAGGACAGAATTAACATCGAAAATAAACTATATACAGCAAAGTGGAAATTTGGGCCAGTTGGTTCATCCCGGCGCTCATCACTCGGGTTATTTCTAGATTTGAGCAAGGCCTTTGATTCAATACAACACAATGTTTTACTGTCAAAACTTCAGACTTGTGGTGTACGTGGTCTGACCTAATCAAGTCCTACCTCAGGAATAGTAAACAGTTTGTACATGTCAATAACGGGGCTCCATACTGGGCCGACAACTCTTTCTCGTTTATATAAATGATATAACAGACATCCCAAATTCCCACATACGGTGATAAACGCTGACGATGCCAATGTTTTCTTCCGCAGCAATACAAAAGCGTCCTTAGAACAACAAGCAAAGGATTATCTTCAAAAACTTTCAGAATGGCTTGAAACAAACACGGTTAAACTAAATGTGGACAAAAACAAAGTACGTTATATTTGGGCCTATCAATAAGCACGACAATAGTGTAATACATCCGCAATATTATAGCACCCCCGTATCTCAGGTTATAGAACAAACATTTCTTGGCGTCTGGTTTAATGAAACACTTACTTTGAACACTCACGTGAACAAATTAAAAGGGGACCTATCGAGAACAGTAGGCTGTATGTAAAATATAGCAAATCTATTACCAAAGTGGCTTATCAAAAACTTATATTACTCTTTGTTTTACTCAAAACTTTGTTATGGAATTATGGCATGGGGGACAACCACTTCCACAAATTATAGCAAATTAATTATTCTCCAGAAAAAGGTTTTGCGCATTTTATAAAACTATCAATTAAATGTTCGTGATTTTTAACATAACACATACCATGCTTAAAGCAAACCAAATTCATTACTTTAAACTTATGCAGACAATACACAAAGAAAAACTTTATCAAATGGATGAAGTGCCATCCCAACCTTATCTTCTTAGAAACGCCAAACACAAAACTCCTAAGGTCAGGACAAATTGTGGAAAACAAAAACTAAATTATCATGTTCCTACATTGCAAAACATTTTTGAAGGGCGTACTGATTTTACAGCATAATTTAATAAATGTAAAAGTAACATCAGACCCACCCTTGTACACAACGAGATATATTACGGTAGTAGAAATTGTTTCGTTTTCCGCCTACTTCGTCTCACCTTAGCATGGACTAACTGCGAGGGCTGTACAAGCGCGAGCGGGTTGCCTCGTCTACCTTGACTGGAGCACTCGCTGCACGAGCGCTCGTGCAGCCGCCGAGGCTTTTTCCAAAGCGAATAGCTCGCGGGTGAGACGAAGTATATCAGTGTTGCAATAACAAATGTGTTTGTTACATGGCTGTAACCTTTTGTGTGCATATATTTTGTGATTTTTTGCTCCTTGCATCATTTTGTAATTATACGTAAGTGATTACGAATCAATGACGTATGAATGATAGTTATCTTTGTGTGGCCTCATCTAGCTACGTTTAGAATTTTAAAACGTTTTGTGAATTGTTCTTTTTTATTTCTTGTAATAATATATTCATCTGAGGACAGATCAATCCTTGTTTATATTCGTAAAATAATTTCCTTCACATTGTGCAAGAAGTGTGCATGTTTGCTGCTATGTAGATATGTGTATTTTGTTTACTTTACGTATATATGGCAACTAATGCAAGTTGTGCTGTTATGAACTGTGGGGGGTAGAGGCCCAGTCAGGCAGAAATGCCTTTTATCTCTACCTCCCTACAAGGCCTGGCCGGTGAGAAACCAAATAAACTTCAAACTTTGAACCCATGATGCTAGTTCAATGTAAAATACATTGTAGTTATAAGAACTTTAGACAACTTAGAAGACCCATCTTTTAATTGTTTTCATCTATACAATTAAAAGAAATAACATATCCCAGGCGAAAATCAGTCCACTTCCAGCTGGATTATGGAACTGGAAATGAGGCAGTCCAGCTGCATTCCAGCTGGGTCCAGCTGGTTCCAGCTAGAATCCAGCTGGACTGCCTTATTTCCAGTTCCATAATCCAGCTGGAAGTGAACTGATTTTCGTATGTTTCAAAAATTTAATTGGTATATAGATATATGGTTGCTCCGGCCCTTTTTTTACATCAAGGCAACTGTCCGCCAGTGCTACACGTACTCACCTCATGTTCTTTATCCAGTTCTTTCGCGATTTGGGGTCTTGGGGAAATCTGAAGAAACTGCAAGAATATTTCTCCACGCGATGTTTACAACCAGGTACGAAGCACGCGAGTCCGCAAACAAAATTTGGGATCTCAATCGATCGCCTGAAGTGCTTTTCTCACGGGTGCAATGCGATCTTTTAGCAGACGATCACCTCGATCGACGCCCGGACTTTCGATAAACCATATTTTGCATCGCACCCCACAATGAATTGTTATAAGTGTCTGAAACTCATTATATTTCAAACAAATGCAATATCAGAATATCGTCTCTATTCCGTGCACGATTCAAACGACGGCGCCGACTTGGCCGGCGGGCGTGTGGCAGACGGCATACTTCTTGCATTCGTAGTCTGCTGCAGGCTTCTTAGGAACCGGAAGTTGCGGTCGTAAATATTTCAGAAACAAGCGATTACCGGCACACTTCTGTCGAAACATATATGACATTCAAGCTTTCTATATCTGTGATTTTTAGAAGTTTAAGCCATACTCCTGATTTTTGAGCGGTCGGGTTTTTGTAACGAAACCTAGCCACATGTATTTGTCTGTAACAAAAACCCTAGCAACGGTTTGTTTGGACCCATGACGTCACACTTACGAAGTCAATTTTGATGGTGGGAGTACAAGGTTATAATGGACAGTAGGTGGCATCCCTATGTCCAATGCACGGAGTGAGGTGTAACTGACACGTGATCGCTTTCCAAAGCCACAAACTCTTCTGAACCAATGGGGAGCTCGTCAATGGGTGCCGCCATTGATTTTCGGGGCAAACAACCCTCGTTGCCATGGCATTTCCGTGGCAACGCTGTTGTTTGCCCCATAATTTCATGGCGGCGCCCACTGAATCGGCGTCGAACAGGCAAGATTTGGAGCCCAACACTTGCCTGACCAGTAGGAAGTCGGCGTGTAGCGGACGCTCTCGACACCGCGCCTGGAGTGTTGTCTAGAACGAGCACGTGAGAACGAGTCGTCATAGCGCGGCTTTGGAAAGCGATCGCGTGTCAGTCGTCGTACGCACAAACGCTGAGAATAGCACCGCGGGTTGAGAGAGCCGTACAAACCCTGCTTCCAGAAGGTGTTGGTTGCACTCCGCCGTGATGAGAATGCGGGTTCGCATCGAAACATCTTTTGGTGCGTCGATCGAATTGAAAGCCAGCCGCGACAGCGAGCAGACGAAACCGACAGCAGGCACGGCGCAAACGATGGGAGAGCGCGTCGGTGCGCAAGGCAGTCTGGGATTGGGTTCTTTTTCCGGCGTCGCTTGGTATGACGTCATGCAGGGTCCTGCCCTATTTAAACGTCCTTGACAGTGTCGTTACTTTTAAGCGTAGCTTATTTATTGACCCTAGCCCAACCCACTGGCCAGACCCTCCCAATATACGGCTCTGGCCACGCAGAGTCCCTTATGTATACATGCGTGGGGTTATGGAACAATCGGCGTAGAAGATTTGGCGCGTAGAACATTCTAACCTCGAATAAGCAACACGGTTTCTCAAATTTACCAGAATGCCACATTTACAGAAACAACAAAAGGTGTATCCACAGCCAGGCATCGAACCTCGGCTCTTTGCGTGGGAGCCAAGCACGATATCCACTCGGCCACAGGCGCGCTGCCCTCTTAGCTAGCTGTGCCGGCGGGAATATATATGCAAAGAAGCTTGGACACCTCAAATATAGTGCAAATATTTTGATACAGTTGATGATTATTGGATCTTCGTAGCAGTGGACACTTTCAAGTTCCCAACGGCGATGGCAAACATTTTATCCAGTTTCAAAGGCTGCATGAATCTGTTGGAGCTAACCCACGAGCTTCCAGACAAGAAATACATCAGATTACTAGTTCTATGACTATTTTTATCGAGCGATCACGTAAAACAAAACCCCTAACATTGTAGCATACACAGACGCAGCCCTGGTTAGCGCCGGTGAAGTGGTAGCCATGGCATGCAATGATCAAGATACCCACAAGTTACAGCTCTACACACAACTACGGGAGACGAAATCACGATAGGGGAGCAGGTGACTATTGCTCTGGCCATTACCCAGCACCCCCGTTACATCATCACGGACTCTCAAGACGTCTGCTGGGCATACCTATGTGGTCTCAATTGCCCGGAGGCTTACCACATCCTCGACACCAACCAACCACGTGAAGGGAAGCGGACCATCAGCATCATCTGGACTCCGTCCCATACTAAAATCGAAGCAAGGGGTAATGCCCGAGCCCATCACTTGGCATGCGAAGAAGCCGACACCCGTGCCATGGTTTTAGGGGACGAACACCGAGATCAGCAACCGGACCCACCCACCCACTCACCACCTAGAAGAACATCACTACTTACTATCGGGAGCAACGGCACACTCTACCACCTCCTCATCATACGGTTGACAAAGGGGAACAGGTCAAGTGGCGCCTGCTACAAACCAGCACTTACCTAACGCCATCCAAACTCAACCTGCTTTACCCCCAGCTCTACCCCTCACCCACATGCCCCAACTGTCAACAGGACCGAGGCATCATCTACCACATGGTCCTGGCCTGCTCAAAACATCCAAAACCACAAGACGCAGCACGGCTTCAAAACCGCCTCAGCTCCTGGGAGACGACCATCAGCAGTGGCATACCAACTTGTTTTTGAGTGAGGGGCAAACCAGACCCCCCAAAGCCGGGGGGCAGTGCCCTTGGTATCCCTTGGGCGCCGCCGGCCAGTGTTTGCCCTGCCCAGTGGTGGCTGTTTCAAGGGGGGCAAAACACATGCTTTGCCCCCCCACTCTGAGAACTGGGGGGGGGGGGGGGGGGGGGGGGGCAAGCACCCCCCTTGCCCCCCCCCCCCCAGCCCCCCAGTTGGTACGCCCGTGACCATCAGAGCCTCGAACGCAGAGGATCAGCGCGAGCTGGTTATCCTAGCCGATGAGGCGTGCAAGGCCAATGGGACCCCGGACATAGGGACCACCCCAGGGTGAACACCCGGTCATCCTAGATGCCTTCATTAAAGTATATTTTCTCTCTCTTTCTCGTCGCTGCTGCGATCAGTGTCAAAGGCTTCGACGAAGCGAGCGATGCCATAGACGTAATCATCACGGACTGCATGCTCGAAATATGGGAGGTAAATGAGGAAGCTGAAGTGGCTGAAGCTCAAGACGCCAAGTCTGTGAGCACATGCAAGGGGACGCCATGTGGTGGGCAGGCGACGTCACCAATCGCCAACCGCAGCGGACCTTTTGAATGGGAGGATCCGAGGATCCCGCATGTAAATAGATTTATCCACGAAACTATCGCGCCATTTTCAAAACAAATTTAGCAGAATTATAAGAACATACAACGGGTGCTATAGTGGGTGACAGGTTAAGAGTAAAGTGAAAAGGAGAAAGAGGAGCTTCCACTTTACTCGTGATGTCAGTGATCTGCGGAACCAGCGGTAGTCCCTTCCCGACTCAAGCATTCACAGAAACGGCGGGAGCTCAGAGGAAATTCACTGTCATCAGACGCATTTAGCAGTTGCACTCTTGACAACGGGGCTCGGTGCGCGCTGACAAGTGTAGAAATTTGGAGGCGTTCGTGAAATGACGATACGCGAATGTGGCAGCAGCGCTGTTAGATGCGGAGAATGATGAACTGCCTCCTGCTAACAGAAAGATGCTCCTCGAATGGGTGGACGCAACACAGAGGAAGTGGAATCAAAAACCAGTTGTATGAGGAGAAGCTTGAGGATGGCGTTGATGAATATCGAAGACTTCTTCAGGCGCCTCGGACGAGATGCGGAAGAGCGCAAGTCACAAGTTAGACAATCCCGATGCCACCGCCGGCATCTTGCCAATGTCGCTGAGCAAAACCCGTAAAGGTGCCAGACGCGCGAATAAAATACTACCGCCAATGGCAAAGCGATCCCACGCCAAGGCGGGGAGCGTTTGTGTAGCCTGAGCAAAAGCTCTCTATCCTCCTGAGATGTCTACGTCTGCGCAACTCCGCGCAAAAGCGCGACGTTGATACCAGATGATGCACATCCCGGGGAGGAAAGGGAGGGATTTCTTCCGCGTGTGAATACCCCTTCACCAGTCGCCCTGTGACAAATCGCCATGTTACGAATAGACCGTATCTGGTTTCCAACAAGCCATAGACTAACCCAAAAACAACAAAATTACCGGTCAACGAAATTATTGAGAGCGCAGGGGAGCTGGTGCAATTGCATTATTTTGTTGAATTACTTGAGACTGGTGCGAGAAAGCCAGGAGACATCAGACCGTGAAAGGAACAGAAAAAGGTAACAGGAGGACAAAGTCTCAGCCTCCTGTCACCTTTTTCCACGGTTTGATGTTTTTTGGCTTCCTCACCCCAGCCTCGGGTAATTCAACAAAACGATAAAATTGCTTGTATTTTTTATTGCCGCAAATGACGCATGTTCAGGGACCCATAAACTCAAGAACAGTAATTGAGAATTCCCGAAGGAGGAGGCAGTGAAGAGAAAGATCTAAGCATGCCTGCGTAACGAACGAAGGATTGCTGCCACGCGTCACGACTTTCCGCATAGACGGTCGCCCCCGTGAAGTGGCGGCCATTCACGGCCTTGCTCGGGAGACTTCCGATTACGTCCAGACTGATTGTAATTCCACGAGACCGGTGCCGTTTTGGATGGCGCCCAATGCCATTGTTGGGACGTGGGAAAGCCGCTTAGCCGTGTCACCATCGGCGGCTTTGCCGCATCAACGACCTGGATACCAACGTTAGCAGAGAATGTTGATGGATGCCTAAGCATTTTTCTGAGACATAGAACAACCCTTAGGGGTTTACGTCCCATCTTTATTATTGCCTCACGAGGTCCGTTGGAAGCTGCTTGGACATGTAGGGCCCGTCCAGTTCGTAGCCCAACTTGCGGTAGTAGTTCCTTGTGCCCACACCTGCAATGCAGAATGAATACGACGACAAAAGGTTAAAAAAGCACAGTCGGCCACTCTTTACGCAGAACGTTGGCTCTGCACCTTCGACATACAAAATTCACATAGGGTTGCTTAGTCCAGGAATGAGTCGTTCCTAAACACGAGTAACGCAACAAATTGATACCCACCTGACTCCAGTTTGGTCAAAAAGTTTAGTTGATTCACCATTTTAGAAATAATTGGCACGGCAAAAAGATAAGCCACAAGAGGAACAAAAGACTTTGGGGAAGCCCAATTTAGGCCACCGAAGCTCAGTCAGGTCGAGCACGTTCACATATTTTCACATCAGAACCTCCCGAACCGGCGATTTTCTAAAATGGTCTATTGGCCTTTCAAGCTTGGAAAAGAGCGAAAACCCCTGGAGTCAATCAAAGTGATGGATGCACGTGACAGCCTTTACAAACGGAAGCGAGAGCATAACGGAAGCCCGCAAGCAGTTGGAGAAGAGCTGAAAAAACATTTTTGTATTCTTTTTTGTTTGTGTGTCCCACAGCTTGTCAACATTGAATCGCCCGTTCGTGTGTTCGAGAATACGTCACGAGCATAGACCTTGATTGTAGCAATGAATTTCGCGAGAGGACGGCAGAGAAGGCACGCTATGTCGGCATTCCGTTTCAGCCGACACAGCACTCTCTTCCAATCGGGAGGCACTCACTCGATCGAATGACGTTTTAGCGAAAAGTCGGACGCCGCGAAGCGGCGTTTTTGGGTGGGCCAAATGGGTTCACATTTTTGTAATGAGCCGCCGCAGACTGTCGCCGCGAAGCAGCGTAAGCGCAGCACGGCAGATGGGTTAACGCGCGCCCCCGTTTGTCCTCCAATACGTGACCTCGCCATTGGGACACAGACTCTTGGAAAGCTCTATCCGGTTAGCAGACCTGCCGACCCTACAATGCTGAAAATACTACAGGGGATGCCAAAAAACACTACAATTGTGTGAATAAATACGAAAACTGTTTTATTCTTCAAAAACTTGGTTTAGGTAAGAAAAATGCCTTAACTAGGGCACAAACACATCATACATTGCACGAAATGTCTTATTCTTTAGAAGTAGAAGGTTGGGCCAACACTGAGGAAGTTGAAGCTTTTGCTTTCCTTAGGAAGTTCTTGTCGAACACTTGTTCATGGAACTTTCAGGACTGGCTGCATCTCACAACTAACAACTGTTCAAGAGTCTTTTTCGACATGAAAAAGAGAAACTGCGTGTGTGCCTTCTTCGCTTTGCTGAAAACTCTTTCGCCTGTGCCTGGTTTAACGGAGACGTTAAAGAGCAAAGTTCTTGCTCTTCAATGTCTCCACAACAACCGCCGTGAACGGCACGTTGTGTTCGATCACAAATGCCATAAAAAGGCATTCTGCTCGGGTAGTGTCGTAATCCGTTGATCGGCTAAAGTACCCTCCAAGCTTCTCGTTGGTTTCAACTAAATTTTCAGAGTCCTTGCGCTTTTTTGTTTTCAGATGACACAGAATGTCCCTGGCGACCAGCGTGCGAAATGTTGACATCGCAGTAACACAGACTGCAAAATGCGTACCTTTCGCCCTCGCGCGACGTATTCATAAATGAAAAGTCGGTTGAATAGCTGGGAATAAACACTTGAAAGTATTTTTTCCCGACATCTTGTAGCAAAGATGGTCTCAAGGGATCATGAGTAAAAGTTCCAGTAACACAACGCACAACGTTCGCCACAACCAACGTCGCCACAGCAAAGGAGATTTCCTAAACAGTTTTGGATTAAGATGGAGGGATGGATGTTAGCGGCTATACCACCCCTTACAACACTGAAGCGGCAGCTTGCGCCCCCTGGCATACAAGTCAATGTACCAGTGTTGCCAACCCCAACTTGTAAACAGGTGAGATGCAGCTTAAACAAAAACTTTTTTTTTTTTACACGGGGTGTGGAAAATCGTACAAATATTGTTGTTAATACGATAACCGTAAGAAAGCGCTGGAAAGCGCACACTTTACGATTAAAACGTAAACCTTGGCAGGTATGGGTTAGGGTAACAACTAAATGTCACAGCCACCATCAATGTGGTCACAAAGGGAGAAGCGAAGCTCCGTCTCGGGGTGGTCTATTCGCTCCGAGTCCAGCTGCTTCCCGCAATGTCTCACCAATCTCACCGAGCGAACTGCACAGGCGCGCGCGTTCCAGGAGTGGTGTTGTTGCCATGCTACTTGTAGTCGTCGCTTTGCATCTGCACAGGCCTCCAATGCGCACGCATCATCGTTTGGGACGCCCCGGTGTCGGCTTTCTATTCTCCCATCACGCGCGTGCTTCGTAAGATTGCGTTGTTTGTGATGCCTCAGTTTGTAGGCAAGCGCACTAAAGCAGTTGCGGTCGTCTAGTTGCTTTTGGATCGCTACGTCGTCTGCTGCCACGTCCGAGCCGTTCACGCGATGGTCCCGCTGTAGCCGCGTGAAAAACACCGACGCCACTCCGACCGCTCGAACGTCTCTATGAACTTGGAAACGAGTGAACATCTAGTTCCGTGGCAAGGAACGCGAATATTGGAGGGACCGTCGGCTAAGTGTAGCGCCGCGGAACAGCACCGAGTTTGTCGGAGGGAAACTTAGCTTGGTAAAGCTCTGGCTTGAACGCAACGTTTAATCGACGATGAAGTAAAAGAGCTAAATAGACTTTATCGGGGAGCGATACTTTTCAAAAAGATGTTTCATTCTGGCCGACAGCCTGTGCGACAGGGTGACCGGGTACAGATAAACTGCAGAGAGAAGCCTGCACACAAACAAGAAACTATCTACAGATAGACGACACCGGATGCGCCCTAACAACTTGGATCTGTCAAAAAGTAGCAACCGTGCCAGAAACCTAAAAACGTTGGGTGAAGATGAGTTTTCGTGTACGATTTCTATCTAATTTCATTTTGTTTGCGCAAGTTCCGTAAGGTGGACGAGGTTCTTTCACTGCCTTTTTGGCAGTAAGTGTTGCGCTTCTAAGTTGAATTATGGCGTGCTTTCCCATTTTGTTTAAGGGGGACACTACCCAGAAAAAAAAAATTTCTGCAATAAAAGTTAATTTCGAAGAATGCCATATTTACATCCATCAACATCTAGAGAGTATTCACAAAAAGTTTTGTTTGTTTACACAGCAGTTATTTTTTTTATGAACTTTTTTTGGTCACCCGATGCTGAAGAAGAGGTAGAGGTTTGAGCACTTTGAACACGTTTTTCTCCGTTCCACTCTTTGGCCTTAAGTTCACTTTAGGAAAACTATTGTTTGGTAACGGGACAAAAGGAAAGGCTCACTCATTGTTTTTCTAAAGTGGAATTTAATGGGCAGTGCAGCTGTGGCAATTGTTTTTACTTTGTGGATTTCTTTTATAAAATATGTTAAGATTTTGTCAACAAGATAAAAGGCAAGAAATTGATTTGATTTTTCAGCGTGATGCTGCGTATCTAGTGAAGAAAAATGTTGGTTTTTACATTAGTTTTCTAGCGATAGTTTTCCTAAACAATGTCAGTGTGTTCCTGATAAAACCGACTATAATTTCTTTCACAATTCACGTACGCAGATGAAACTTAGCACTGCGTTCTGCCTCGTAACTGCCAGTATATTGTAAATTTCATTCATATTCAGCCAAAGGTTCAAAAGTTGACCCTTTTGGGTAGTGTCCCCCCTTAAAAGAAATAAAGACTGCGTTCGAAAAAGTTGATTTCATTTCAAGCGATGCATTTTGGAAATCACTGCTTTTTCTTAGTTGTCCCGATCTTTTGAAGCACAGTTGTGCTTGAAACATATCGTCGCAATAACAGTTATAACCACCAAAATACATCGGGCAAAAAGCGTATTAAAAACGGCCACCACAAAGAAGCGTGGAGGTCCCGACTGTGATAGACCGCTACGGAGCAAGTGCTCAGGGTGATCCCAATGTAAGAAACACTTTGGCACGCTCTACTATGTATCGTGCCCTTCTAATCTTATACTCTTTAGCTAATGTGCAATGGGGTTGATACCAATTATGAAACAAATCGAAAAACACTATTTTTCTTGCTGCTCTGTCCGGCTCGTTAGCCAATCTTTTCGGAGACTGCCTTCTTTCAGGAAGACTTAAAATCCTACACTTTTTGCTTGGTGCTGGTTTTGTAGCACCCGCTCACGACAACAGGTGAAGACAGCGGGCTTACAATGCACACTGACACGGCCGGAAAACTGGGGAGAACTACAGATGCCAGAAAGCACCGCCATTTCAGCGGTGGCGTTGCGCGACCCCTGGCAAGATATTCGGGCCCAGGTCTGATCGGATTCGGCATTTGGCCAAAGCTTTTGAATTGGCAGCTAGATTCAAAGGACTCAATGAAGTGTCAAGCACTATAATCGGACTACACTTAGCGGTGCAATGAAGGGATAGAGGCATTCATTCTGTCCGATTTTACTTTAAGTAGATTATTGATAGCACCTTTGTGCATTCTCGCAGGATCCTAAGAATGTCCCTTCACACATTTACACCCATGCTGAATGTTTCCCAAACACTGACATTTTTTCCGATTTGTTTGCAGGACCAAAGCTGACATATACAGCATACAAAAAAAAATCATTAGATAAAAAGAAAAGTAAAGAACTGACACGTAACGGACTGGGAGACCAATTGAACGAAACCGACCCCAGCATAGCACTTGGAAAAAGACAAGTCACCCCCTCAGCCCAAGTGAGTCAACCTCCGCCTTCTCCAGCTTTGAAAATCTTTATTGCAAACGTCAGAGCGTGTACTACAAACAAGAAGAGCTACTTTCCACTGCTGACATGGTCGTTATCAGCGAAGCGTGGCTCACAGCAGATACTTCCCAACTCCGAATTAATTTTGAATGAAGCCTATTCCGTTGTTCGGAAAGATTGCATTGGGCGTAGAGGGGGAGGAGCTTTTATTGCGATAAAAAAAGTGTCTGCATGTTGAAAACTCCGATATCATTCCAACTTTTGAAGACGTGTGGGCCACAATAAAAACTTGTACTGTTCCTGTTAAGGCCCGTTCACATGCTTGCGACCTCTTAGAACCGGGTGCCTTCGAACCTCTTACAACGAGAGGACTCACTGGCGCCATCCGTTGGGTAGCAGTGTAAACTTGGCGGTCCGGCATATTTTCTATTTCTCTGGCGCATTATCCTTTCTTTCTTGGCTCGAAAAACTTTTGTCAATCTTAGAAACGAGCCTTTCTTATAGGTATTACGCCTTATAGTGATTGCTTGTTACAAGCCTCCCGGGTTCCTAGATTTGTCCCCCCTACTTCACGAACGTATAGAACTACTTGTTAGAACTTACCCTAATGATATGTTTGTGCTGGCAGGAGACTTTAATTTCCTCAACATTGTTTGGATGACTTTTCCTTCTTGTCTTCCCCTTCGAGAGTTGGTTCACTCTCCCTAAACAAAGCAGATTTTCTGGATGTAACGCATGGGTTCTCACTTTGTCAAATGATTAGTCACCCAACTCGCAGCTCTGCTGTTTTGGACCTGCTCTTTACGTCGAACCCTGAGCGTGTAGTGGGTGCCCATTTTATGGAACCATTGAGTAAACATGTTTTTACGTTGCAATGGCTATCCCTACGCAGAAGCGAATCCCTCCAACTAAAACCATCTCTAATTAATCAGAAGCAAATGTTGATGAAACCTGCATGAATTTAAAATCATTTTTGGGCTAATATTTGGATGACTTCGGTTCTAGATCGGATATTGAAAATTGGGAGTTACTTAAACATAAATTGCACGACCTAGCTGATTTATACATTTGCAAAATGAGCATTCACTCGTGCGTTAAAAAACCTTAGTTTTCGGCGTGGTTAAAGAGGCTACTGAATAAAAAAACAGCAACTCTACAGGACTGCCAAGCCTTCTCAGTCTGCAGATGCATGGGAAAGATACAACCAATCTGAGCAAACGTCTAAACTCAAAATAAAGAACGCAAAAAAATTAATTTTTTAATGAGGATCTTAGTAAAATTATGAGGACCAACCCCAAAAAGTTCTGTACTGCTGTTAACCTAAGACAAGATAAAGTATCCTTCCGTTTCACTGATGCATCCGGAAATGAGATGAGCACTGCTCAGACATGTGAACAGTCCGGTCGGTATTTTTTTTTTTTTTTTTATAATAATAATAAGAAATTTTATTCACACCATAAACATATTACATATGCAGGCCCGCAAAAGCACTGGTGTGCTTGTATGCGGGACCTGGCGTCCAGCGGGCTGCTACACTGAAGTCCTCTTATTGTGTGCCCCATTACTGGCACACAAACAAAATAAAATCAGACAAAAAGAAAAGAGACAAAACTCTGTGGAATACCAAAGCAATAAAGCCGATCTACACTTCAAAATTCAAACACCACTCTTTTAGTTCATATTTTACCTGTTTCAGTGACTCCATGTTATAATAACTTTCAGGAAGCCTATTAAAATAAAATGGGACGTAATATGCCCGTGTTTTTTTTCCATAATTTGTATAAATCTTCGGAATAACAAAACTTTCAATGCGCCTCAGTGTTCGTTCCTTTTCTAATACGATTTTAAAGTTGCTCTTATAATAGTGCTTTACTAAAATAACATAACAGTGCAGTTTTTCTATGGATAATAACTTTAAGACGTTCATTTTCCAATTCATTTCCAACTCTGAGTAGGTTGTTCCATAAGTAATATTATTTGCAATTTTATGTAGTATTTTGTCAAGTTTTTCTTTTTTATAATTAGAACACACTCCATATAAAGAGATACCGTATCGGAGAATAGACTCGCCCAGTGCACCATACACTCTCCTTCTTA
>JABSTQ010005197.1:0-31768 GCA_013358835.2 Ixodes persulcatus
CTCTTCCATGGTTTGAAGCTCGGCCGGCATTAGTCTCATCCGAGCTTAAGCCGTTGGCGCTCAGGTAAACATGTGCGAGGATTGCAATTGAACCCCTCTCCTCCTCCCTCAAACCACCCTTAAACAGAACAAAATGACAATAAAGACGAAATTTGTGACAGCGGTGTTCAAGAGAAACTGCCGACTTTTAATTACCCTCCCTGAAACTTTGCAAACATTTCAGTGTGGCTGCAGCTGTGAGGGTGAGGTGGATCCAATATGAAAACTGGACCCTGAAGCGACTCCTTCAGGATGCCGAAAATAATTATGGTAAGTTAGAAATTACCCCAACAATATACTTCCTAAATATTTGGGCCGGGTGTCGAATAAAAAATTTTAACCCAGGTTAATTTGTCACTTTAATTTTCAGGCATAATATCGTGAAAAGAATGAAACTCCAGATGATCCAAACTGGCTGAGGTAAAGCAGCCTTGCAGTGCACCAAGGTTTAGACTGAACATACTTTGTGTAGCGTCCACAAGTAGCTCTTACATTGAAGTTTTATGAGCTAGTTTCTTCAATGTTTGAACTTTCAGTGTGCCAGCTGGGTAGTGTGTAATTGTGTTTTTATAGCGCAAGCAATATCTTAATCCTGGCGGCAGGAAGTTTCGGTTAGCAGTTGAGATGGTTGGACAACGGTGTGCATGCTTGCTTTCTCTGAAGCAGCCAATGAAGCAAAATAACAGCATGTGCAGATTGTTCATGCATTTAATTTTTGGTTTGTTGTTTGTTTCAGACTACATGTGCTCCCAGTACAAGGGGGTTGGCCCTCCAGGTGCTGACGACCAGCATGTCGTCTCTGCTGGGCTGAAGAGGCAAATTTAAAGGGTAAATATTGCAGCTGCAGTTTTTTTCTATTCTGTCCCTGCTACACTTGAGTCCTGCGAATTTCTCTGCATGCTTGGTCTTTTTGTTTTCATGGGACTGTAAACTTTTGTTATAGTCCATTGCAACTATAGTAAGCAGAAGCATCTCCTCACAATTCCCGTTGCTCGTCATGATTGGCGGTGTCCTCTCGGCTCTCCTCCTCTCTAGTATTTGCGTATTAAAAAGAGTGAAGGGCTTTGTGGGAGGGGCTTCTGCTATTCTAGAGTTGCAACAGAGTATAGCGCGACCTCGGTTAATTTAATCATCTCGAAGAGTCCTAGCGGGCACCCATGCATTTTTATGGGAAGGACTCTGCATCATATTTTGAACCGAGAAAATGACCCCACGAACGGGAAAGCAGTGGCCTTCTGCTACAAAATTAACCGGACCAAACTTTGTTTTCAAGTTCAGACCGGAAAAAGTCGACTCCTGTCTTCTTAACGGCGAGTAACAGAAATCCTGTGCTACTCTCGCCACGTTGGGAAGCTAATGCTATGACCCCCATCTTGATTTCTTTGATGCTTGTTATGGCTGTTTTCACATCTGCAGTGATGTGATTGTTGCGCCAAACTGCGCCAAGGGGCTGTCCCTGCTACATCCTGCTACATTTTGCCAAAATATGGGTAATCTGCGCCAAGCCCGCGCCAAAGGACCAATTTTGGTCGCCTTTCAAAACCGAAACTAAACTGAGATCTGTAATTGAGCATGCGTAAGCTAGGTGGCGCAAGCGGCCGCCCGACGCAAACTACCCTGCATCAATCGTTCATCCGGTCTTGTATGCGTTTTCCCGCCGTCTGCCGTTTCGCGCTCTCGTCACTCTCGTTGTCTCGCGCCTTTTAAAAAGAAATTTGACGACAGACGCGGGCGTGTGCGGACGTTCCGACGCTAGCGTAATGGGTACCAGCCATGCCGTCATGCTATGAAACGGAACCCCGTTTTTGCGCGGCGACAGTTACTTTTTGAGCTGAAGCACTTGCTCCTGCAAGCAACGGCCTTGGGAAAACTATATTTGGTTCCTGCCTGCCAGTCACCGTGGTCACCCGACGTCGGGTGTTGCCGTCCCCACGTCGCTGCAGATATGGCGCTTCCTAAACTGAGACGCAAGGACCACCGTATGTTCATCAACATTCCTGTTCTTGTTGAATACGCTACTACAAAAAATCGATCTAGCTCAAAGACAGCTGTGCCGAAGTATTACCTAGGTTTCTCTCGGTAGACTTTCTTTCGAAAGGAACCCCGGTACATGAAAAATCTGCCACGAAAGAAAGTTGGTGAAGAGAAGTGAGCTAAGGCAAAGAAGGCAATGTCTGCACGCTGAACCCGCACAGCGCGCTTGTTTCTCTCGAGTTCAGTCGTTGCACAAAGCGCTCCAAGAACTTCGCGACCCTGGCTCGCGATGTCTTGCATCGATGTGCTCAAGTTTTCTTTTTCCGTGTGTTTAGCTTCTATCTCGCCTGCTAGCCTTGCAAGAAGGTGCAGCTGGACTGTTTTTTGTCGTATGCTGGGCAGTTACATTCTGCATACAATTTTGGGTATCAGTTGGCGATGGAGCGGAGTGGCATGGTATAGTTTGAACAGCAAACACCGCTCGTGCGACAATTTCGCACTGCACTGCAGTAGTTACGTGTTTCATCAGTTGAAGACTGCTTCCATTTATAATATAACTTGTCAACCTAATGCTGTGCTATATACTCCTGAGCTGGTCCTTTTCAAATAAATTTTAATATGTGCAATTTGGCTCCTATTTACCTATAGCGGGTACATATCTATGTATCATTTAACTGAAGCATTGCAAAATGTGTCATGTCATAGGCATATCAGTTACATGTTGAAAGACTCCCAGGAGGTCTAACTTGACTATAATTTGTTTATTGCGGCGAGCAAAGTGTCCTTCGCTTGTCCAGCACTTGAAACGAATATTTTTATTTTTCTAAGAATATCCGCTACAAAAGCAACTTTTGCTGCTCCCAAAACACTCTTTTAGCTGCTCCAAAAGCCATTTTTGTTGCTCCAAAACACTGTTTTGGCTGCTCCAACGGCCACTTTTGCTGCTCCAAAACATTATTTTGGCTGCTCCGAAAGGTGGTCCAAAACGGCTTAGGCCAATCACATCACTGCATCTGGTATTTTCACTGTTCTTTGGCCAAAAGTGAGTGGCAGGTCACCATAGGTTTCCAGAAGAAAGCGGTCGCATATGCAGAAAGTTCTAGCAAGTTCGTAGCGCAGTGGCGCTTCGTCGCAACCGAGGAAAAACTCTACGGTATTGTTGGTGCAAAACATTAAGCCTCACAACTAGCAGCAACTTAATCGTGGATGTACTGCACCGTACGGCGTTTATTTGAGCTCTACTCCACACAAAAAATTACAGGGGCACTTAGGTATGCCTTTGTGGATTGAATGCGAAAGCATTGCCATTCCTAACGACACTTCCTTTTTTTTTCCTCCATTGTTAGGATTGGCAATGCTTTCGCATTCAATCCACGTAGCGATACCTAAGTGCCCCTGTAATATTTTTTTTTACGTTACATCATATGGCGTCACACATCATGGTACGTCATGTCGTCATGTGAATTGTGATGTCATAGAACCGAGGACATATTTTTATGCCCATCTTTCGGGCACATCAACGCCGACGCCGTAATGGGACAAGCTTCTTTTTGAGGGGAGAGTAAAGCCGCATTCCGAAGCGGCTGAGATAGCACTGCAGCTAGCATGCCCGGCTCTCACACAGCAGCACCGGGTTCGAATCTCGGCTGTGGAAGCACATTTTATTCTTTCTTTTATTCCTCTGTTGGCATTGGGTACCACTCGGTTAACGCCACCGGACGCCGGATTTTCCGCTCCATAGACATATAATGCTTTCGCATTAAAAAGGCACATCCAGTCAGGATTGTGCCTTTTCGTGTGGTAGAGTCGTACAGCTGCCCACCACTTCGAAAATCACAACTGAAGTACGAGGGGGCACTAGTGATCACCAAATCAGGTTCACGCCATTCATAGGTGCAGGATCCATTTGGGTGCACTGAAGATTTGTGTTGTCATTTTCTTTCATTGATTCATTGGCGCGTCTCACCATCCTGCACCTCGTTAGCTCTAACGGGCAGGATGGACAGCTCGGCAGACTTGTCGGCTGAATCCTCCGTGTGTAGTTTAGCGTTGTCCTTGTGCTGCTTCAAGTAGGGATGCATGCGAACAGTGCGCAAAACACATGCCTCTTGCCCACGCGTCTAACTTCATTGCTGGTCGCGTCGAAATAGCCAAGTGACGTGCAGCCATGTTTGCCCTTAGACACAAAAGACTTTGTGAGACACTTTGGATGATGTCGTAATATTCCGTTCTAAGTCACACAAAAGTTGCGACAATTGTGTTTTGTTAATACGGATTTCATCTCGGGTTTCGTCATACGCAATTTTTTATTGTAAGTTTGCTTTTTGAATTCGGCCTCTGATGTCTCCATCCTCCCAATAATCCAAACTTTGTGTATTGCATCGCTTGTGAAAGCTGCAGTTGACACACACCCATTCGGAGCATCGCTTTATGATCCGCATAGAACCCTATTACCGTTTCCTTCCTGTCCGTTGTGATTAAAAATACTTCTTCATGATAGTAAACAAACACAAAAAAATACTCAGGGAAAAGAAGTGGACATATAATACTGGCGCCAGTGTTTACCACCACTTATTGTCCTTGTGTTTTTTGCGGCGCTTGTCTACGATCATGAACCATTTGACCCGAATTGCCATATTAATTCTTCGAGATGCTTATAAGTCATAGCTTCTCTATGTTCAAATTTGGTAAACTTCATAAGCGACAACATCTGCTCGCTTATCTTTGGTAGACCTTGTCAAAAGCCAAAATAAAAGACTGCAATGCGGCGGCTAAAACAGTGAGAGATTGATTCTCGCAGACCCTGGGGCAAAGTATACTTTTTCACCATGGTGCCGCTGACAATGTTATTAGTGCCACTCATTAAACTATCGAGGTAGTGTGTAAATTTAGTGCCTGGGTGAGCAGAAACGTAGGAATGTTCACACATACAGTGCAGCGCTAACTCAGCCCTGTTAAGGCAACGAGTCACTGCTACTTTCATGGCTTGTATCGTGTGTTTTGAGTGTCCTCCTTTCATACAAAGGACTGATGTCCCGGTTTGTAATACTGATTCAGCGCTAAGGTAGTGCTGCGCTGTGAGCAGGATACCTTGCTCGGACATTGAAGTTTAGATAAGCAGATCAATGTGTAACTGTGCATATTTTTTTCTTTATAGGTTACCAGTACACCCGTTTACGCGAAGGCAGTACAAGGTCTACCGTGGACACGAAGGCAGTAGAAGGTCCGCCATGGACACGAAGGCAGTGTACCATATACTCGAAGTTCGCATTTTTAATAAACCAGTTATTGCTCCTTCCCACGGTTTTATGCAGGCATTTTCTGAACCCTGCATGCGTATATAGGCAAACATATAAGTGACACTTGCACTCACTTTCCCCTTTCCCTCAAATCAGCGGTTACATACGTACCACATGTCATGCAACCTATTGCCGTCTTCCCTCTTAGAGCTCTCTATCTAGAAACCCATGCTAGGAGTATAATTTCTAATACATTTCATTTGAAAGTCTTGATACACTGCTTTGAGTCTCTGTTGAAAATCAAATGTTTTTTCCTACCACGTTGTAATTGAGGTTTTGACGTGCCATCTTATTAGGTATATTCCGACGAGTCGGAATATACCTAATGAGATGGCCCATCAAAACCTCAATTGCAACGCGGTAGAAAAAAACATTTGATATTCAACAGAGACTCAAAGCAGTGTATCTAGACTTTCAAATGAAATGTATTAGAAATTTTTGGGAGGTGGCACGGCAAAACCTTAATTGAAACGCGGTGGCCAATAGTTTTCGTAAACTCCTTAGGGACTCGTTACCAAAAATCAATTGTTTTTCAACACAGACTCGAAACGGTGTCAATAGACTTTCAAATTTTATTCAGATGAAATATATTAGAAACTTTATGCGGTAGCACGTCGAAACTTCAATTGGAACGCGGTGGCCAATAGTTTTTGTAAACTCCTTACGGATTCGTTACAAAACTCATTTGCTTTTCTATTGAGACTCGAAAAGATACGATGAGTAGACTCCATAAACTTTCAAATTAAATGCATTAAAATTTTTGTAAGGGTAGTCTGTCCTTCATGAACGAAGATATGGAAGACCTGAAAGCAAAGTGCGGTAGTTAGTAACGAATGCCTTCGTTGCTAACCACGTGACCTAGGAACTTCAGTTCGTCATAGGCGAACCGACACTGACGGCTTTAGGGTGAGTCCCGCGGTCCGTATGGCTTGGAGAACAGCTCGGAGTCGTCGCAAGTGCTCGTCGAAGTCGCCGGAAAACACTGCGACGTCGTCGAGGTAGACGAGACAGGTCTGCCACTTCAGTCCTGCCAGTACGGTGTCCATGACACGCTGGAAAGTTGCTGGCGCCGTACATAGTCCGAAGGGCATCACCTTAAGCTCGTACAGTCCATCCGGTGTGACGAAGGCTGTCTTCTCTTGGTCCCGTTCGTCGACTTCGATCTGCCAGTAGCCGCTCTTCAGGTTCATCGATGAAAAGTTTCGAGAGTGGCGCAGCCGGTCTAACGTGTCGATGATGCGGGGGAGTGGATAGACGTCTTTCTTTGCCACTGCGTTCAGCTGCCGGTAGTCCTCGCAGAATCTAAGCGTCCCGTCTTTCTTCTTAACCAGTACGACTGGAGAGGCCCATGGACTGCTTCAAATTTGAATTATGTGGTCGGTCAGCTTCTCTTGAACTTGCTGCTGGATCACCTGCCTTTTTTTAACGGAGACACTGTGTGGAGATCAATGCACAGGGCGCGCGTCGTCCTCGGTAACGATGCGGTGCTTCGGAACGGCGGTTTGGCGCATCTTCAACGACGTCGCAAAGCAGTCGCGGTATTCGGCGAGGAGGTTAATCAGCTGACGTCGTTTCGGGCCCGGAAGCTTAGGGTCAATGTCGAGCTGCGCTGGCGACGTACTGTCTTACTGAGGTGGCGAGGATTCGTCAGTAATGGCGGCGATTTCGGTGGCGTTTCGGAGTTCCTCGACGTGGCCAACGGCTGCACCTTTCGTCGTGAGGTGTTGCGCTTCGTTTCGGAAGTTCGTCACGAGGACCACAGTGCGGCCATCCTGAAGTTCAGCTACTCCTCTTGCGACGCGCATTCCTCTTCCTAGAAACAACTGGAGGCTCCCCTCGAGCAGAACTTCGCCGCAGAAAGCTTCGGTGATCCCGACAGGCACGAAAACACTCGACCGCGGCGGTGAGTTCACGTGACTTGAGAGGACTCGGACCGCGGATGACGTCGCTTTGGGTTCTTCCGGTGGTGAAACAGGTTTTCGTAGAGTTAACCGGTATGCTCCGAGGTCGATGACGGCGCCATACTCGCAGAGAAAGTCCATTCCGAGAATAACGTCCCTCGAACAGTCTTGCAGAAACGACGAACTTGACAGGGCACGTCTCACCATGGATCTCGACGCGAGCAGTGCATCTCCCGACTGGTGTGATGAGGTGCCCACTGGCGGTTCGTATTTGGGGGCCTTCCCACGGCGTTGTCACTTTTCGCAGGCGGCGAGAGAGCCTCCCACTCAAGACTGAGTAGTCTGCATGCTCCGGTGTCCACGAGTTCCGATGCGTCGTAGCCGTCGATAATAACGTTTAGGTTGTTGGACAGCGATGCAGGTGCGTCGTGAGGCGTAGCGTCGGGAGAGTGGGAGCACTCCGTCGTTCTTGGAGGCTCTTTACTTCGGTCGTCTTCGGCAACGCCACCTCCAGGCGTTGCCGCACTTAGTTTTCCCGGCGACGCAGGGGAGACAGGCTCTCTTGGCGGGGTCGAGGCCCTGGAGACGCTGAACGTCTGGGCGACGGTGAGCGGGATTCACGCGGAGAGGCGGCGCTGAGGATGGCGAACTTCCGAGGTACTCCTCGATGTCGCGAGGGCGTCCGTCGTACTTTGGGCGTGGGTCGTTTGGGTGGAACCCGCGCAGCCCCAGTTGTCGGTATTGGTAGGGGCATCGACGATAAATGTGGCCGGCTTCACCGCAGTGATAGCACAACGGGCGTCGATCGGCCGTCCTCCACACTTCGGTTTTTCGCGGCGCAGCTTGTTCCGGGTGGACGTGCGCCCGATCTTGGCGTCGGGAATACTGCGGCGCTGGAGGCGCACATCGGGGTGGCGCCGTATACTGGCAAGCTGGGGGCGGTGGTCGTCGGGTAGCTGCGGCGTAACTCAGCGTCGGCGGTTCGGGAGTGGCGCCGACGAGAACGTCTGGCTGCAGCGCCTGATGAACTTCTTCCCGGACAATCTCTGCGATTGAGGGCGAAACTGGGCTTGCGGCGGCAGGTAGAAGCTTCTGAATTTCCTCCCGCACGACGTCCCGGATGATCTCGCGGAGATCCGGGCTGTTGCAGCTAGAAGGCGAGAGTGCAGCGACGCCGGGAAGTCGCTGGTAGTGGGAGGTCCGTGACTGAAGGGCACGCTCGATGTTCGTCGCCTCGGTGACGAAACCTTCGACTGTTGTCGGAGGGCTGCGGACAAGACCGCCGAAGATGTTTTCCTTCACGGGGCGTGAAGGAAAACATCTCTCCTTGGTGGCTTGAGGGTCTGCACTTGTACTCAGCCGCATAACATCTTCCACAAAGCTCGTGACGCTTTCGTTGGGTGCTTGAAACCTCGACTGGAGAAGATCTTCGGCCTGCTGCCTACGATGCTGATTCATGAATGTCCGCTTCAGCTCGGTGACACAGGCGTCCCACGACCTCAGCGAATCCTCATGGTTTCCGAACCAGTTTCTTGCAGTTTTCTCCAAGGAGAAATAGAGATTTTGTAGGCGCTGTTCCGTAGTCCAACCGTTATGACAGGCTGTGCGTTCATAATGTTGAAGCCAGTCCTCCACATCCTCACGGGCCTCACCATGGAATGGCGTCGGATTGCGTGGGGCGACAGGCATGAAGACGACGGATGGAGCGGTCGAGGTCTGCGGCGACTGGTTGTTCATCGTCGGCCTGTCTGACTGCTTGGTCCTGGGTGGCAAAAGTACAAATTCCAGGGTGTAGGCCTTGAATGCGGGGACTTATTCGGGTCTTGGTAGTGCCTTCGTCGGGTCGTTGTAGGCTTGCTGTCGGAATTGCACTGCGGGCCCTCGGAGAGGTACGCTGCAGGGACATGCACTACCCCGCACCTCCACCAAAATGTCACGAATGAACAGGCGAGAAAACAAAGAATAACTGGGGAAACTGAAAAGTTTAATCGGGGCGAACTTGTGCCGAAAAATAAAAAGGAAACAGAAGATATCAGCAGAGCGTCGCGGGCGTCACATTCGGCGAAAGAGCAGAGTCGAACGCTCTTTCGAAACTGACTCCGCTCGCCTTGCGGAGTCCGTTATGTACCCTCGTAGGTTTCTGGATCATTCGGTGTAGAACATTCGGTGCGTAGAACATTCGGAACATGATCAGACGAGAATGTTCTCGAACTTACGAGAAGGCCAGGTTGAAAGAATAAATAAAAGGACAGTCTGCTGACTGGAATCGAACCCACACACATTCAGCGCGACAGTCGAGCGCGGTAACCACTCGGCCACGCACGTGCTGGCTCGCCGACGTGCGTGGCAATATAGACACATATTATACATCTGCTTAATTGACCTTTCAGTATAGCACCTCTTCACTAATATATTAATTCCTTTTACGTGGGATATATGAGAATGCACCGCAGAATATATATTAGAATCAACTTATTTTAATAATGCAACAACATCTCATTCACTTAGAAAAACAAAATGTTAGAACAACCTTAATTTAATATGAGCAATTCTAATAATCCCACTAATTCCTAACTTGACACAAAAAGGAAATCGTAAAATTATGCGTAAGACGTTTTTCTTTACTTAGCGCTCAAACAGAAACATTAATGGAAGTATTGTATAATATGATACATAAACTATAAAGCATAACTGCCATCAGCAGAGCATGCAGCTTTTAAGCTATCTCTTTTCTCAGTTATTAAAAAATATACACAGATATAGAAGTTTAGATTTTGTCTTACTGACTTCCCCTGCTACCTACCACTTTATGAATATCCTATTCTCGAAGCTGGCACTAATGAACGTGATACTATTTTTAACCCCGTTTGGTACCGGAGTCCCATGATGAGGCATTGCATCAGTATCCGCTTTTTCGTGGATGGCGTTGCAAAGCACGAACCAGTTTGAGTCGACCAGGTTTTTACCCCAGGCGAATGCATCTGTGCGACTTTAGAAGCGGGCTCTTCCCGTCAAAGCGTAGTCAATCCTTGCCATTGTAGGTCAAGGTTAACATGAATTCTCATTGATCCCCCATACGCGTAGCTCGATACTTTCTCGATCCCTTAAAATATTCTGAGCTCTCATTGGCCAGGAGGTCCTTTCTATATTAAGCAATTTTGGTATAAAAAGGGGCAGAATTCGATTTCTTTCAGCAGTCTGCTCTTCAGCTCTCCCCTTGCACCATGGCTGGAGTAAGTTCTCTTCTCTCTCATCGACTGCATGAAGTTCAGATGCCATCTTGCTACTTCGGCTAAATTCGGCTTAGACAAAATCGCAAACGACAGAGATCTACACAGCTGCTCCCAAAGTTATAACTTTGTTGGACGGCTCAGCATCTGTTACAATATAGGGATTGGTGTCTGCAGTTTAAGCCAATATTAGCATATAAATTTATGCCGGAATAATATTTAAGGATACGGTTTTAGCCGATAAAAAATAAGTTTTGTACATCGTTATGGCACTACTGATGGTGTTTTGAAGTTGAGGGCCAGGAGAGTGGGGGTTCAATATCGTGTAAGTTTGTGAAGTTGTCACGCACTTCCTTATCCTGTTGTGACCCCTCAATTGGGGCGTACTTGTTACTTTGTTATTAACTGGGCGGGGTGGGGTGTGAAGATCATGCAGTCTTTTGGGGGTAAATTTTTTGTGTGTGATTTGATCCTTCGTTTCATGTGTACTGTCCTTCACAAACCGGGTTTAGACCGTATTCACTGTGTTCGAATTTTCCCAAACTCTCAGTGTGTGGGGGGCATTGCCACAGTCTCTATCAAAGTCAATAACAAGGTTCACATGTTACACCCCTGAGTCTTATGAAGATATGAATTATACTACACTTCGAAACATGGTAACAGTTGCCATTTCGCATGCGTATTTTAATTACTGTCAAAGCAAATCTACCGAAGTACTTCACTTCGGCAGCCCGCCAATTTTTGAGTGTAATTGCACTGCAACTAGTACGGCTTGGATAAATGTCAATAGAGAGCTTTCGTAACCAACGAAAAATATAAGAATGGCACGCGGGCATTGATACAGGAAAAGATGTAGAAAAACTGCGTTTTGTCACACTCGTAAAGTAACTAGGGTGTAGATAAATGTATTGTTTTTTGTTGTTTTAGGGCATATGGTGACCCTGCGCAAACTACGTCAATATAAGCATCCCATTCATTTATCCGCGTGTGTTTTGTTACTATTTGAATATTGTAAATGCTACTGTGACCGCTAGAGTTACAAAGTTACATTTTCCCGCTTTTTCTAAAATTATCATTTCATATATCGGTAGCAAGCTCACCATGACTGGCAGCGCTCAATACGTATATTTGTAAATATTTGCCCAGTGCTCAGAGAGCACAAGTAAAAAAAACGCATACGACCTTCGGTTGAATAAATTTTTTGAATATATCACACGAGAAAAACAGAAAACTTCATTATTTACAGAGGAAAACAAGTTTTTCTAGATAAAAAAGTACGCTCATACGGAACAAAAACGAAAGCACCAAGACATAATTAAACATTTGTAAATTCAGATTCTAATGACAAAGATCTACTTTGTTCAACTAATGCGCACAACAAATTTTATAAATTTGCATGGAAAATAACACCAGAGATGATCCCCACTAGTCAGAAGATAATTCATTTTGTGCATATTTACAAAACATAACGTGCACACTTGAAAGGCTTCGTGTGCAAGTTGTGCAGGAAGCTCTATACTGAATAGTTTCCTGAATATAGCGCAAAATACTTCATCTTTCATGCAGTTCCGTGGTTGCCTTCTTCTGGCCCTGGCCACCAGCGCTTTCGCTGGCTACACCCACGGAGGCTACGGCTATGGCCTTGGCTACGGTGGCCTCGGATATGGTGGCTTCGGGTACGGCGGCCTTGGCTACGGTGGTCTTGGCTACGGCGGCCTTGCCTACGGTGGCCTTGGCTACGGCGGCCTTGGCTACGGCGGCCTTGGATATGGCGGCTTTGGCCATGGCGGTGTTGGCTACGCCGGCCTTGGCTACGGCTCTAACCTCGGGTACCGTGGTCGTCTCGGTTACGGTTATGGTCACACTGTTGGTCTTGGCCACGGCTTCGGATACTCTGGGCTGACCGGCTACTCCGTCGCTGCCCCAGTCGCAAGCTACGCTGTCGCTGCTCCAGCTGTGAGCCGCACCGTTTCCACCTACCACGCTGCCCCAGCCGTCGCCTCCTACGCTGTGGCTCCAGTCGCCACCTACGCTGCTGCTCCAGCAGTGGCCAAGGTTGCCACCACTTACGCCGCCCCAGCCGTGACCAGCTACCAGACGTACCATGCTGCCCCAGCTGTGGCCAAGGTTGCTACCACTTACGCCGCCCCAGCCGTGACCAGCTACCAGACGTACCATGCTGCCCCAGCTGTGGCTAAGGTTGCCACCACCTACCACGCTGCCCCAGCCGTTGCCTCCTACGCTGTGGCTCCAGTCGCCACCTACGCTGCTGCTCCAGCTGTGGCCAAGGTTGCTACCACTTATGCCGCCCCAGTCGGTTACGGTTATGGTCACGCTGCCGGTCTTGGCTACGGCGGTCTTGGCTACGCCGGCCTTGGCTACGGTTCTGGCCTTGGGTACCGTGGTCGTCTCGGTTACGGTTACGGTCACACTGTCGGTCTTGGCCACGGCTTTGGATACTCTGGGCTGACCGGCTACTCCCTCGCTGCCCCAGTCGCTAGCTACGCTGTCGCTGCTCCAGCTGTCAGCCGCACCGTTTCCACCTACCACGCTGCCCCAGCTGTTGCCAAGGTTGCCACCACTTACCACGCTGCACCAGCTGTCGCTACCTACCAGACCTACCACGCTGCCCCAGCTGTCGCTAGCTACCAGACCTACCACGCTGTCCCAGCAGTGACCACCGTGGCCCACGCCCCAGCTTACGGTTACGGCTACGGAATTGGCTCCTTCGGCTACGGATCCGGCCACAACGTTTTCGGTCATGGTCTTGGCAGCTACGGTCTGAACTACGGCTACGGTCTTGGTGGATTCCACGATTACACCGCCCTCCTCCGCAGGAAGAAGTGTAAGTGATGTTTTATTTTGATTTTATTACGTTTTTCCCCCTCTTCGTCACTGTTTAGTTTTTATTTGAAGAAATCAACTCTTCAAAAATGTTGGCCTGAATAATAAAATTGTATTGTTATACTTTTTTTTACAGAAACCGCTCCACGACCTACAATTACCTCCATAGTCATGCTCCAGGGAGTCGTACGCCATTTGTTTGGCTGTCAACAAAAAAACTGAACTATATTTTGTCAATAAATTATTTTGAACGTTGTATGCAAGAGATTAATTTTATTTACTCGTGTGAGACACTTCTCACAATGCGCTAACAACGGTCGCAGATTTATAATGATAGCAGCAAGTTTCTTAGTTTCTCACACCAAGGAACGCTGACACCGCTGACGATGCAGGTGTTATATGTCAAAAATTTGCGCCAAAATAGTGTGCATGAGAATAAACTCACCTGGAAGCGAGTTGTATAACCCAAATATTTTTTCGCCCCTGTTTTCGTTCAGTTCTATAGGATTTCGTACAGGTCAGGATAGCCTCTACATTATCAAAATAGTGGTTGATAGCGCTTCAAATCGGTATTATTTGCAAGTGAAAAAATAATAAAAAAAATTCAGAAATAAGTATAATCTTCTATCAAAGTATGAGGTTGTAAAAGGAGGAAGCTAAAATATGTTCATTTATTGTTTGCAACAAAAATTATTCGCGTGTTTTGAAATTATCCCTTAGCCGATAAACTATATTTTAGTACAGAGAAAACTTTTTCCACGCTGACCAGGGTAGCAGGAAGCCAAAGGGCTACCTGTGTGAATGCGTGAAGGTCTGGGTGAGGCTGCTTTCTCTGCTATCAATGTGGCCTTGAGCAATGGTTTAGACTAGGGGTCTCCAAACGTTTCGGCTAATGGGCCGGTTTGGGGACGTGTCGCAATCTCAATGGTCGGATAACAAATATTTCAATATATAGAAGTAATACTAAATAAATGATCCAAAACAAGTATTTAAACGCAAAAGATTAATCTCCGTAGCAGAAATTTAAATATGGCCAGAAATTTGTGACAGGCGCTTCTAGTTTACTTATCTGTCCCCACGTGGCGTATTCGCCTTTAACTTTTAGCCGTGTGCAAATTCCTGCAAACGCAGAATGTGTGCCCAGTGAAACAAAAGCAAGAGAACAGTAGCCCAAAAGATAAAAAAAACGATAAGATGATGATTGTCTTACGGTTGAAGCATACTGATAACTTCATCATTCTCCATTACAATTTCATGGCGATTACTACAGTCAAAGTAAGAACATCGGAACTTCTAACCAATTTCGCACACGTCATCGCACGCATTTCTTTAGTTTTTACAGTTGAATTGATGCGTGATATAGTTAGGTACATTCAGAGATAACTGTGTTAGGAGTGAGTAGAGGGCGTAAAACGCATGGTATCATTAGTGGTTGATTCTGGAAAAAAACATATCTAAGGATGGATTGCTAGCTCATACTGGTGCAATGTTGTCACCAATAAAAAGAACGAATGAATTTATATCGAAATTGTAAACACTTACGCAACCCGTAAGGTGAAACACAGCGACAGCTGAGTTCTGATATCGGAGCTGCTAAGGTGCCATTTCGGAGCAGATGAACGGAATTGACGGTAAAGGTTCGAGCACACACCAATTAATGGGTCCGCATGGCGTTTCGTATTAAACCGAGTAACACACCGGACGAAAATCACATAGCGTTTTGAAGTAATTGAAAACAATGAGGGTGTATTAACTAGAGAGCATTTCAACTGTTTGGTGTAAGAGTGTAAGGTGTTTTCCTGCGTAACTTCAGTACAAGTTGTCACACGGCACTAAACGAAAAGTGCCGAATAACGTTTTGAGGACAACTCAGTCTTCAAATAAAGGCGGAATGTAAAGTGTAGAGCCCTCAAGCCCATTTTGTTAGTATGGCAGGTACTCCAAAATTATTTAGTTTAAAAAAAAATCGGTTTCAAAGTGGGGATGGTTCTACTCTTTAAATTTGGACACACGCGCCTCGCGAGGAAACTTTTTGAGTACAAAGCATTTCTCTTCCAAAGGCGGAATATAAAATGCAGAGCTATTGAGTTCAACCTGGTACCATTGCAAACATTTTAAACTGAGTCCTTTCTGAGAAAACCGGTTTCACAAAGGGGTTTGTTTGACCATTCTGACGCAATTTTTCATCTTTTGAAATTTGGGCACCTGCGCCTTGCCTGGAATCATTTTGAGGACAACACAGTTTAAAAGGAGAATCACAAAATATACAGCACTTGCGCACATCCAGGTAATAAAGGAAATATTTCGAAATGCGTCCTTTTTTGAGAAAAGGACCACCTAAATATGACGATAACTCACTCTGCTGGGTCTAAGCATCCTAGGATGCTCGAAATTATGACTACACGCGGCCGATTTCCCAATTAAAAAGCAATCAAAAATCGCAACACACCGAGGTCACCTCCACCGATGGGAGGAGCATGTTCCGAAACCAGGAACACTGTCAGCCAATAGCAAGCGAAGGATCCTCCCGTCTCCGTCCGATGGAACTGCGGACTCGCAAGGCTCGTTGTCCATACAGCCCGGACTACGATTCAACCCATGGAGCGCGCGCTCGAGAGCTGACGACTGGACACATCACGTCCGCGGAAAAGCAAATAAGAAACAAATAGTGCGTTGTTTTCTAGATGTTGATTACAGTTTTAAGGTCCCTTTCCGAGAAAATGTTTTTTCGACTACTCTTATTTGATTTTATCACGCACAAAAGCATAATATTTAATAATAACAGGATATGAAATTTCAACAAAATCTCGGATTTTCATTGGTAACATGCCGTCCTGCCTACCGTAACAATGCTCCTCCCATCGCCAGAGACGCCCTCGGTGTGTTCGATCTTTGATTGCCTTTTTCAATAGGGAAGTCGGCCGCGCATCGTTATAATTTATGAATTTCTATGCTGCCTAGAGCCCGCAAAGTGAGTTGTCGCCATATTTAGGCATTCACAGAAACCTACTCAGTGCAATCTAAATGAGAATGGTAGTTCTGATAATAACAATATGCAATAGTGACACAGGAGTCTAAGCAGGATATTTATTTTAAAGCAAAGGAACTTTAACATAGTTCCACGGACATGAAACAAGGGACTATGAATAATAATGCTAGTAATAAGGATGTACAATAAATAATATGGCGACGGAACGAACGTTTTTATGGAGTTTTTTTTTTTCCATATTATTTCTAATAATATTGTTTGCGTTTTAGTGCTCGTCGCAATGCCTTTGTTTTTACGCATGTTTTGTTTTAACGTTTGTAGAAGCGGGTTGCGGGCCGGGCGCAGACTTGTACACACGAGTTACAAATATCCAATGAGTTGTAATCAAATACGTTTCATTGTAACTTTGTAACGCTTCCATTTCCTCTTTGCCTGCCCTAAAGTTCGGTGCAATTCAGTTACTGTTTTTTGTAATCAATTACAAGTAATCAAATATATGTTTCCGAAAGAACTGAAATTTGTAAGTATTCTTACGTAAAAAAATCGCTTTGTTTACCCCCCCCCCCCCCCCCCCCCCCCCCGGCGTCACTCATCAATGTTGCCCCAACGTTGGACACTTTTTTTTTACCCCTAAACAACTAAAACAAAGATACCAAGATACCAGAAGGGTTAGAATGTCAACGCGCTCAGCGGTGTTTTGGCGGTCCACCTCTGGAAAGTGCCTCGTTTCCGGTGTACGGGTTGTTACGATCCGGGTTTGCCCCGGCATAGACGACGGTGTTGTCAATGCCGCCGTCTGTGCGGGCGCTCCGGAGACTCCGTCCACGGACGATTTTTCTTCAGAACTTCGCTGCCCCGACCAGAAACTCTTTCAGCAGGTGGTCGCAACAGTGAAGCGCTTCGCTTTCTAGAAGATGGGAAGTCTCCGTCCAAACACTACACAACCAGGAACTGGTGCGCAAAGTGTTTGTGCACTACAACACCAATCTTCCCCTCACACGCATTCGTCGAGAGGCTCTTCAGCGTCGCGGTACATATGTTCACCAGGAAACATGAGAAGATGACTGACGAGAAGTTCGAACGACAACTGCTGTTGAAGCGTAACAAGGTGTGAATCACAACAAGAAACAAAATGTAACCACTTTTAACATATGTCTATATTTATGTTTTCGTAATAAAACGTAAAAACAAAAACTGACGTGGAAAGTAATCACTTATTTTCTGGTATTTTTATTTCATTTGTGATTCAGTAATTGATTACTGTAATTAGTTATATTTTCAATAAAGTAATAGTATACTATTAATGGGTTACTTTTTTTTCAGTAACGCGTACAAGACTGGCCGGGTGTCACACGCGAAAGACTGCGACCATCCGAGAGTCGGCCGCGGAACGCCCCCGGGAGGCCGGATCTGGAACGCGGATAGGGGTTCGGAGACCCTTGGTTTAGACGGAAATTGTTAGACTCTATCTCGTGGAGAAGCATTCATACCTTTTTAAGGGATGGGGGACGAACAAGCTGGAGACCGAATTTCCGCGTTGACGTGATGATCTTGCATCCCCGGCGGGATCCTGGTGTGATTGGAAGATGGCTGTCGGCATCAATGAAAATGAGGTCTAACAGCCCAGTCATTGGCCCGGAGGTTTATGGCTTCAGAGCAGCAGCTTTTCTTGATGTTAGAGAAAGAGGAAGACGAAGACCCGTTGACGTTGGTTACTTTGCCAGATGTACAAAAGACTTTGTTCCGGGTCTTCGAGGTGGTCTCTGCTGAGCGATGATGTTGCGTACCGTACCTGTGAGTGTGCCGTAGTTGGAGCACGGCCTCGCCAGGGTTAGGAACGTAACCTATTCTAAAAGCAGGGGACAATTAAAGCTGCAATGTCTGCAAACGCGAGTGAACGCATAACTGTAGCCAAGCAAAAACTTGCGAAGGAAGGCAACAGGCACATTTTGGCACACCGATTGGCCCGTTTTCATGGTCGTCACATTGCCTGGCGTTCGGTTGTAGAGAGGGGATTGGGAAGGGGGGGAGCAATGTTCAGTTAAACATACCTCAGTAATTCACGCGCTGCCTTTTAGACGTCTCTTAGATGTGCATACCGTACACGCACAAGAAAACATTGTTGAAACCGGCTAAACTCTAGCGCGTGATTAACTGAGGCGTGTATACCTAGGCCTAAACTACCCTCTTCTCCCTGTCTCTTACCTCAAAAGCTTGGCGAAGTGACGTCCGTGAACACGCGCGAATCAGAGGGCCGAAATTAGTCAGTTCACTTTTTTCACAAGATTTTTTTTTTTGATTACGCTCCCCGGCGCTCTCTTTTCTCGCCGGTACGCCAGAATTTTTGTTTCCCTTGTTTCGTTACGTCATTCGCCAAATTTCAGACAAAAAAAAAACACGTAAATTTTCATCCGGTTAGTCCGACTGTCGCAACAAATACATGAACATCGGGAACACAGCTGGGAAGCTCCTATTTTTGAGGCTCTACCGATTTCCAAAAAAGCAGTGCAAAGCAGGGCAGACCATCTCTAAAATGTATCTAAGTGGTTTTGCAGTGCGCCCGCAACGTGAAAGGCCTCTTTTCCGTCAACTATTATTATTTTTACTTGAAATATTTTTAGCAGCGTTGTCCCTACATGACGCAGGCTACTCTTTTTGTAAAGAGCACAGTAAAAAAAAAAAAGAAGAAAACTCGAGCCAGCTCGCGAACGCACAAGCTAGAGACGAAAGTAAGCCCTGGAGAAGGGGAACAATAGGGACAAAGGACAAACACGTTCCGCATTTAATTGCATTATAATCATAAGCTAGAGAGCAGCACTGATTTGGAGAGGACACCAAAAAGCTCCATTGTTTACTATCCTACAAACATTATCAAAATCTTTCATCGTATAAGGAAGGAAGCGACGTGACAGCGGGGACAAATCGTAAAAGCATCTCTACGTGAACGGCGTATGTTCTGCTTCTTGGCAATCGTTGCTTAAAACGGTATTTTAGAGCTGATTTGAACAGTGCCAAAAAGTCCCAACTCAGAAAATGAAAAAACAAAACAAAAAAAACTATGCATCGCCGAACGCTCATTTCTGCCAGAATGTAGCGCTAGCGGTCCGAACCATGTGCCAAATTTTGCAAACTAACCTTTATCTTATTCAAAACCCATAGAATTTTTAGAAAATTTCAAAGGCAAAATTGAACCTGTTTTTGCCCGTTTTCGGTAACTGGCCTCATTTATCTCCAAACGTTCGAGAGCACGTCGGCAGCCATTTTCCCATTGAAGATTTGAAAAAAAGTATCATATAAGTTTTTAATAAAATAACGGCTAGCTCTGACATCTTGGCTTCTGGTTCGGATCGCAAGCGTCACATTTGTTCGGAAAATAAGCTTTCGGCGGTAGACATAGTTAATTTTTGCGGTAAAAAAGAAAACAAATGTTTGTTTGTGTGTGTGTGTGTGGGGGGGGGGGGGGAGGGAGGGGGCACCAATATATCCGAACAATAAAGATCCATTCTTATTGATCGCCTTTGGTTATGCTTGGTTTCTTAATTATAAAGGTCTCGCTTTTTCTTTTCCTTTTCTTTTTGTCGAGAACAGGCAGCAATGACGGCCGGTTTTCCCCTAACAAAAACTTGACAAATGCGCACATTGTATACACAAGTAAATAAAATACAAAAAATATGTGAAACTGATGATACTTAGTGGGCAACGCATTTACATAGACGTCTTAAACACTGCTGATCTGCATTGGAGAGAAATTTGTTAAATACAAGTTTGAAACAACATAGCATTAAGGAGCAACCTTCGGTTTCATGCTCAGTGCTTACTTAAAAGAGTTACTAAAGTCGATTTTATGCTTGGGAGAATGAGCGTATTGGTTCAAGTGATGGATCAAGAAAGAATAAACAATTAACACTGGGACAACACAACCACACCTTTCATAGCAACAGACGATTAAAAATTCCCACAGCGAGCATCCAACTAAACTCAGGAGGGAAAGGGGGAGAAAAGGAAAGAAGGGGAGATAAAAAACGCGAAGAGCAAGTCAGAGAGATGGGTTTATCTCAGATTTTAGAAATTCAACCTCGGTTTCATGCTCAGTGCTTACTTAAAAGAGTTACTAAAGTCGATTTTATGCTTGGGAGAATGAGCGTATTGGTTCAAGTGATGGATCAAGAAAGAATAAACAATTAACACTGGGACAACACAACCACACCTTTCATAGCAACAGACGATTAAAAATTCCCACAGCGAGCATCCAACTAAACTCAGGAGGGAAAGGGGGAGAAAAGGAAAGAAGGGGAGATAAAAAACGCGAAGAGCAAGTCAGAGAGATGGGTTTATCTCAGATTTTAGAAATTCAACCTCAGTTTTCGTCAGCAGGAGGCAATGGTTTGACACGTTGAAAGATGTGGTTGTGTTGTCCCAGTGTTAATTGCTTATTTTTTCTTCATCCGTCGATTTTGTGTTTATTATTTTAACCATAACGGTAACTCAATTTAAAAGCCGTAGCATCCGTAATTACAAAAAAAAAAACGCTATCGTGATTTGTATTGCATTTTTATATGCATCTGTTTATGTTAAAACACGCCATCTATTATGACGTGACATTATTCTAGATATCTCGGAAAAAGGAGCAGTTCACAACCATTTGTCGCTTCTTAATAAAAAAAAAATAAAAAAGTCCACGCATAGTCGTATTTTGAGGGTTTCTGGATGCTCAATGCGCGTCCATTAAGTTACCGCAATGCAAGCACGAACTCCAAAAGCTTCTCGGGTGTACCTTTGAGAGATTTGAATCCCATCAAGTTTAGCTGGGATTGAGATTTTAATGCGTTTGGGTTCTCTTCCAAGAAACCACAATCTTATGCACTTCTCGTCATAATAGCCTTCACCAGCTCAAATGGATCCTGAATGTTTGGTCGTTAATTCGACCTGGCCTAAAATCGCTATCGCGGTCTCGTGTTGGTACCAGCCATTCATGCAGGCTTTGCAGTTGCAGATCCATAGCAAGATAGGTCGGGCGGTGCTGAGGGCTACCAGAGAAGAAAGAAAACTGCTTTTTAATACACGACCTTAAAGGGAAACTGAACCCGTTTTGTATTGCAGGGAAAACACTTATATCGTCGTCATTTGGCCTCCAAAACCAAGAATATTGAGATTTTTTTTTTTTAATTTGGGTGGACGGAGGCTGCATAAAAATATTTTCAGAGTACCGCTGAAGCCCCTTTTTCCCGGAGCGTGACGTCATATGGGGAGTTTGGGGATCTCTGCTCGCGGGCATATTCAGCGCCTATCAAAGCTATGCACACACAATCTTGTTACTTTCAAAAAGGTAAAAAAAAGAAAAAATACGTCACGGCTTGTGTCAGTGCGGGGGAATATACCTGGCATCCTTGCAGTTGCACGTGTTAGCCACTCCAGCGACACACGCTTGGCGGCCGAAAAATCCTATATGACGTTACGACTGCTCGTAGGTTTTTCGTGTTTTCTCGCGTTTAGTTATATCTTCAGGGAAAACGAACTTGATATTCAAATTTACAGGATATAAATAGTCTAGTATTCACCTCTATCTCGTTCCTTTCAAGAACCTCTTCAGCTTCCCTTTAAAGGGGAAAACAACAATATTTTTACTTTGTGCAAAATAGCGCTTACAACGAAACCCTGACGGTAATTACCTTTGAAACACGCGTTCGTTTTTTTATCACAGGCATTAAAAGTCGCAGGAAAAGAAAAGAAAAAAACACGAGCAGAGTTCACCTTCGCAACTCGCAGCCAGAACTAGCGGCCACGTCATCTGGAACCGAATATATGTTGCCAACTATGATTATAGCAACGCGCTGGGCTTGGCAGAGCACAGGACACGCGCTGTGTTCCAGACATTGTTATGGTTCGGCTATTGTCTTCATTTCAGCGATTGGACAAGGGCCACTCCCGGAATGCTTATCGAGGTATTGATTATCACGAGCACAAACGGAGTGTTCATGCAATGCTCGGTTCCAATCAAAGAGCCGCATTGATGTATCATCAATGGGGGGTACTAGAGCCCCCCAGCTACATCTTTAAGTTTTGCGAAGGGGAGGTTAAAAGAAAACGCTCACTGTGTTCTTGAAATTACACCGCAACAAAATAGTTTCATGGTCAGTCGCGTTGCGTGCGAAAATGCTTTGGTTCCACTAGTTTTACTAATCTTTTGTATATAAAAAAAAACATTCCATGCAAATATAGTTGCAATGCCCCTTTAAAGAGAAAAAAAACAACGATATCGGCGCCCCCCTTGCACGAGCACCTGAATTCAGACGTCGTTGTCTTATTTACACGCGTCAACCCACAATAAAAATGACACCTTGTTGTTTGCCTCAGCGTGCCTCCCTTCTTCCTTCACAAAACAACATGAAATACAACTCGCAAATCTCTCCTCACAGCATTGGGAACTCTCCCCTATACTCCGTTCACCCTTAAGCTGAGACTAGAATCTCCGCCTTCAGCGCGAGCTTTCTGCCCTTGCTAACGCAAGTGTGAACGTGCCGCCACGAGTAACCAAAGCACTACGGAGGCCAGCGAGCTCGTGCTGAAGGCGGAGCTTCTTGTCTCAGCTTAAGTGTGAACGGAGAAAGGGTCACTCGCGCGAGCCACCATTTCTATACTCCGTTTCATACTTAGCGTTCAACGCTGTCAAAGCTACTGGCGCGAGCGCGGGGCTTGATCTCGTTGATCATTTGCACGCGTTCTCGCACAAACAAAACCACAGATGAAGCCACGCGCTCGCGCCTGTAGCTTTGACAGCGTTGCACACTAAGTATGAAACAGAGTATAGATGGAAATATACTGTAGCTCCTTTTAAACGGTCATGGTAGGCGCTGGTTTCCTAAGAAACAGAGGGGGCATACCGACACGCACAGAATTTATAACTGCTACTACATTGAGCAACTGGCTTATAACAATGAGCGTCAGATTTTTAAAGCAGTCAGTTGCTCAACTGCATTGGGCAACTGACTGCGATTGCCGCAGGCCGTTTACGTCAGCGAATCACTTGCTGCTAAACATTTTTTATCTTAGTCGTCCAAAAAGATCCGTAGGATAAAATACTACTGTGGAAAGGTAACCCAGCGGCGATCATAAATTTCGTATTATCAAAAAGAGATAGAGATTAAGCAATGAAACTCGGATAGCAGTTTAGTTTTTCTCATCATATTCGCCATGTAAAGTACCGCAATTTTGCCAGCGACGGACAACATACCGGAGGCCATTGTTATATATAGAACTGCTGGTTTTGAGTGTTAAGGAATCGCTCCACTTAAGCAATCACTTGGTTGTAGTCCTTGAAATGCTTTCCACGCAGTGAAGTCTACATGCGAGTAAAGAGGAAAAAGTCACTAGGTGCAAGTTTGGATGAATATGGGGGATGACGCAAGAATTTGTAACCTAAAGAGGCCGCGTGTGACGACGTCGCCTGTACCGAGTGAGACGGGGCGTTGTCATAAAGCAGACGGACGCCTTTCGTGAGCTTCACTCTACGCTTTTGCCTTGATAGCTTCTCTCAACTTTCTCATAAGCTCACGATAATGTTTTCCTGTTATCGTTCGATTTTTGTGAGCACAGTTGGTTAAGAGAGCACCACGCCAGTCCCAAAAGACGCTCAGTATTGCCCTCCCAGAGGACCGCACAGTCCTAGACGTTTTTGGCACCGCCGACGGGCGGTGCCACTTTTTTCGAAGCCCTAGCGGCGTTCCGCGCTACTATAGCACGTGATGTATATACTGTGCCGAAACTAGAGGTACGCGCAGTAGTGTTGATGCCTGTTTTTTTTTTTTACATTTTTGATGCCGATAATAGGAACCTTATGAACTATTCTCGAATAAATGGTCTTTAGGGTTGCCCCTAAAACGATTAGAGCAGGTCAAAATAAAGGAAGAACACCCACGCTTTATGAGCGCTGCTAGGCAACGTTACTGGAGCAAACTCAGTTTCGCAGCTCCCTATTCTTGCCTGCAGAGGCGAGTGGCCCAGGTGGCGGTCACGAGAACTAGCAGCGCTGCAGTCGGATGTTGCTTCCCAGTCTCGCGCGTTGTCTGCTACCACTGCGTTGAGAGCTTCCTTTTCTTTTTCTTTTCTTCCTTTTTTTGTACTTCCATGTGTATAATAGCAAAAAAGAAGATGATGAAGATTAAGTGTAATACACCACAGAGATCAGAGTCAGTGCATTGTGAGTGTTCTTTCCTTGAGTGTTTGAAAATTATTTTTGTGTGCGTCTGTTTCCTTGCGCTCTGAAGTGTTAGTATGAATCAACAACTCGCCCAAGCTCAAGTATTGCTATTCAAACTTGGCGGGCTAGGCAATCCGGAAGCAAGACTCGACTGCAGCGCTGCTAGTTCTCGTGACCGCCACTGAGCCCACGTCGCAGGCGGAGCTGTGAAACTGAGCTTGCTCCTGTAATGTTGCTTCTAGAGATTCATGTCAATGCCAATGAGACTTCTGTGATGGCGCTAATGCCTGCTTTCAATGCATGCGTTTCGATACCCGTTTTATGATTTAGGATTAAAAATCACGTAAATGCTAGTTTGTTCTAATAGTCGAAAAAATGTTCTTCGCTACTAATATAGTTCAATATTTAGGTCGATAAAGTGACACATACTTGGGCGAATTACCTCGAAATATATGAGACTATGTTGTGTTTTGCTTCCTTTTTTTTGTTGTTCCTTGTCTGATGTTTTTTTTTTTTTTTTCGCTATGCTCGAAATGTAGTTTATTTACAATTATGACTCCTGTGCTAAAAAAGGAGCTAGACTGCAAAAGGAACTACGAGCACACAAACTAATTCATTACTATACACCCTTTTCAAAAGTCCCTCAAGCAACATTGACGGCCGCCATTGCTTGGACGCGAAGGGCACGACCGGATCCCAGTCCTCGCCGCACGGTGACGCAGTGCTCGTTTTCAATACGAGCTCAGCCGAGTTCACGCGGAAAGTTGACGGAGTCTTCGTGTCGAATCCATGCTCAGAGTGCGTGAGCAAGCAACGGCGGACAGGGGTTGGCGCGGCCTTTTGAAAATGGTAGAATATGCATTACCTTCAAAGCAAGGCAATTACTTCACAATCTCTTTACATTGAAAGATGTCCGTCATGTATGATGTTCGTGTAACTGCATTTCTCTACACCAAGAAACATTTCTTCATTAATTTTCGATTCTTTAACGTACGTGGAGTAGTGTATGTCATTTCGCATTTATTACATGTTCTGTTATTATTTGTTTCCAGTAGATTAACGGTATGATTTAGTGGCTGAGTTTTGGTTGATACGGATAAGTTATTTCATTTGTTTACATCACCACCGAGATTCGTAGTGTTCTATTTATTATGGTAATTAAAATGTAATTATTAGTGTTATATAGGAATTGAAAAAGCCTAGTAGATGATCAGACTCTTAATTTCTCTGTAAGTGGCCGACATGGAAAATATGGGCTCGCGCTGCAGAACCCAGGGATCCTGGGTTCAATCCCCACCCCTGGCCGTTTTGATCTGGATGAGCATGGTACCGGCGTGCGGTCGTGGATCACTACTGCGTAATGCACGTTAAAGACCCCAGGATAGCAGTTGTACTGCACTGGCTAAAGTCCTCATCTACAGCTAGGAGACCAGTCGCCCGTTGAGGCAGACAAGTTCTAGGCTGTATAAATATACACAAACCCCAATTTGTTTGTGAAAAATTGGAGAAATAAAAAAAATTACATTGATGTCTTAAAAAATACAATATTGTGCACCTCGCTTTATTTTGGGCCAGTACGACACATTTTCCAGTGCCACATATATAAAGAAAAAATACTTGGCTGGTGTACATTGGAGTTTCGTCGCAAGAGCTTGCGTTTTGAAATTCTTGTATTGTATTTATCATAAAACCACTGATATTACCAGCTCATCTTACCGTTTAACACCTTGTTAGTTTTTTTTTTATTTGCCAAGATCATTGTATAAAATCTGTGGGCACATGAACACACAGGACGGAGCTATGTAGAAACGATTCTGTTTGCTAAAACAGTACAAGGACTAGAATACGCTTGATGGAGTTGCAGTTTGTGCCGAACATGCTGGCAAGTTCATTTTGTCATTGTTTGCCCCTTACCATAATGCTGTACCTGCGCTGCAAGGGCCAAATGAATAAATAATAAGGAGCAAGACGTTCAATGTGCACATCACACGCGCAATATTTCGTTCCTTTCGATCCGTTCTCACAGTAAAAAAACACATGCTTTATGCGGGGGAAGGGGGGGGGGGGGTGGGGGCGTCTTCTGTGCCTATTTACAGGTACTCCGACTCTCACAGTTGCTCAGCACCGCGAACACCACCTCCTAGAACAATCAAGTTCCGCTAACATCTGCCTCTTCCTCCATGGGACTTCATCACACTCGGATTGAGCCATCTCAGCAACTAGACCCGAGTCTGCTAGTCATTACTCGAGACGTTGCTGAGGCTCTTTAAAGGGAAACTGAAGCGGTTCTGTATTTGAAGGAAAACACGTAAATCGTCTTCAATTATCAGTAAATCGTCTTCAAAAACTTCAATATCTAGATTATTTTCTTAACTTGGTTCACGGAGGCTGCAGTCTTTAATTTTTAAAGTACCATTGATGCACCTCCTTAAAGGGGCGTGACTTCATACCAGGAGTTCTCGGAATCTCCGCTCTCGCGCATTTACAGCGCCTGTCAAAGCTATGCACGCGCAGTTTTGCTATTTTCAAAAAAAAGTCAGAAAGAGACGTCACGACTGGTGTCAGTGCGAAAAAATATACCTGGCAAGCTTGCTATTGTAGGCGCTGCCCACACAATCGACACGCGCTTGGCGGCCCAAAGATCCTGGAATGATGTCACGATTGGTCAAAGGGTCTTCGTGTTTTCGCGTTTAGTTACATCACCGATGAAAACGAACGTGATATTAAAATTCACGGGATAAAAATACGTCAGAGTTCAGCTTTAGCTCGTTTTTTTTCTCTTTGATTTTTAAGAAGTGTTACATCTTTCTTTTATTCTATGTAAAACTATTTACAACGAGGTAAGTTCTTTGTACCGACGGGACACCGGCAGATCGCTGAGACCATCGAGTCAACGTTAGTGCGCTCCCACTCAAGCGGAAACAGTATGCTGTCTGAAAATCGGTTGTGAGTATGTTTACCCAAATAGCACGCCAGAGGAATGCCCAACTTGGGCAAAGGTCTGGCAAACATAAGGACCCAACTTTGGCGCAGTTAGGTTTTTGCACCATGGCACGCATCAGTGCCAAAGTACGGTGCCTAACTATAGCCTTAGTTGGGCGATCCTAGGGCATGCCAAAGTTTGGCTCTTCTCTGATACGTCAGAGGAGTGCTAAAGTTGGTGCCATACTTGAGCCATAACTGCCATAGTAAATCCTAATCTGGGAATTTGGGGCATGCCAAGGTTTGGCGTTTCTCTGGTCCGCCAGAGGAGCGCCAAAGTTGGTGCCATACTTCAGCCATAACTGCCAGAGCAACGCCTAATTTCGGTATTTGGGACGTGCCTAAGTTTGGCATTTCTCTGGTTTTGGCCCAAAGACTCTAGATGAGAGCCGAACTATCAGAAAATGAAGCCTAACTTTCGCACTTGTTCGGCGATTTTGCCCCACAAATTCCAGATCTCAGCCGAACTACAAGGAAGTAAGCCTAACTCTGGCACATATGTGGCGATTTTGGCCCAAAGGTGCCAGATGACTGCCGAACTATAGGAAAGTGAAGCCTAACTTTGGCACTTGTTTGGCGATTTTGGCCCTAAGATGCCAGATGTCAGCCAAACTACAAGCCACTAAACCTAACTCTGGCACATCTGTTGCGATTTTGGCCCAAAGGTGCCAGATGACAGCCGAACTATCAAAAGGTGAAGCCTAACTTTGGCATTTGTTTGGCAATTTTGGCCCCAAAATGCCAAATATCAGCGGAACTACCGGGCAGTAAGCCTAACTCTGGCATTTGTTAGGCGATTTAGGCCCAAATATGCCAGATGACAGCCGAACTACCAGGCAGTGAAGCCTAAATTTGGCACTTGTTTGGCGAATTAGGGCCAAAATACACAGACTCTTGCCAAGGAAGGTCAGGTTTGGCTCTACTTTGGCTTTTTCGGGAACTCCCAGACAAAAGCCAAAATTGGGCCCAGAACTCGGTGCTACCTGGGTATACATCCTTGGAAGTTAGTCTGCCTTCAACGAGCGACTTGTATACAGCTGCGAATGAGCAATTATTCCAGTGCGGCACAACCGCTAGCCGGGGGTCTTTAACGTGCACCACGGGCTAGTGACACACGACCGCACACCCGTACGACACTCATCCAGATCGAAACGGGCAGGGGTGGCGATTGAACCCAGGATCCTGGGTTTTGCAGCGCGAGCTTTCGCTCCACGTGCTCCAAGCTGGTGTACGCTCTAACACTCGGCCACTAATCCCTGCCGTCTGAGATGCAGCAGAGCCCGTTGACCAGCGTCCTCCGACTCACTGATTGGACACGGAGGTCCAGGCGAACGCTGACAGAGCACTCGTGTCCAATCAGCGGCGACGCTCGATATCACTCTGATGGCGTCAATAGTCTTGTACACAGTCATCGATTATTCAAGTTGGTTGTCACCTGTGCCTCCCTGCTCTGCGCTCTGACGCAGACTGCGCGCTTTTAACACTCTTTGAATGAACAAAAGGGCAAAGAGGCAGGCGTTCTTTTTCGCGTTTCATTACTATTTACGAAAGAACTTTAGAGGTGACAAAATTACGGGAAAAGGAGTGGTAGTTATAAATAGTATCGGGCGATGACTGAGGCTGAGGAGTAATTAAATTAAATCTGCATTCACTCTTAGTAAGGAACTGTTACTGAAATTACTTGGAATATTAATTAAATCAGATTAAGTCAATTACCTTTAGTTACCACCCAGTTTTAAAGTGACCGCACCATCGGATGCCTTTTGGGTTCAACTCTGCGAAACATTACCCTTGCAGCTCTATCTTCGTTTAGTTACTAAGTATACAAACAGCTGGTGGCCACTAATTGACGTTAGTTTCATTGGAGATTCAAAAGTATATATATATATATATATATATATTCCATTGTTCTCAAACTACTCTGCTTCACCTATATATATATATATATATAGATATATATATATATATTGCGATACATTTACACAAAAAAGGGTGTTCCTATTAGAGCCCGTTAAAACGATGAGTCATAATTAATTTGTTGTGTTCGGTTTTAGTTGCGCTATGAAAGCTCGCATACGTCACATATTATTGAATATCAATAAAGCAACGTTCATGTGTCAAGTTACGAAAGAAATTTAATCCAAGTCAACATCATTCTTGTACGTATTGATTAATATTCCCGTGTAACTAAGATATGAGAGCTTCGCAATACAGCGTGACAGGGTTCATATGTATAGCTTGGTCTTGGCCAAGCAAGTTATCGCTCAGGTCACGACAAAGTGCCCGAAGAGAATCATGTCAATTTGATTGTAACGCAAACTTCTCCGATTTGATCATGTCGGTCCTTTCAAACTTAGCTGTTCTTACATTGTGCCCTCAGAAACTATGATTACATTGGAAGCAACCAACTTCCATCGTTACTTAGCTTTCTTACCTCCGCAATTGCTTGAAGGCATACTCATGATTATAAAACACATTTCCATTACAGTAAGTGCACATGCTATCTATTTTTTTTTTAATTTTTGCAACTTTCAAAGCTGAGTGTTTCCGAGCACGCGTCACGAAGCCCTCCATGTTCGGTCAAGGTTAACGCGAATTCTCATTGATCCCCCATACGCGTAGCCTCGATACTTCCTCAATTGCTCGAAAGATCCTGAACTCTCTCATTGGACAAGAGGCTCGACCTAAATTAAGCAGTTTTCGTATAAAAGGGACAATAATTTGGTCCGATTCAGTAGTCAGTTCTTCGACTCTCTACCTACACCATGGCCGGAGTAAGTTTCGTTTTCTGCACTCGCCTCCAAGGAGCCTCAAACCTTATTTAGCTTCTTCGATGAAATTTCGCACATAATATGTCTATACCTTCTGTTCCAGAAGGTATAACTAGGGTCCTTCAATACCCCACTGGTCACGAAACTTTTCCGTGACACTGATGGAGAGCTTGATACGCGACCGCGCTCAGCGTTATCATTGACATGCGTGCAAATAGCTGCTAGTTAGACTTGACAGCGGGGAGTCAGGCAACCAAAAAACGTTCTCGGAATTATGAGCCCACTCTAACTGAGCAGCTCTTAGATAATGATGACGCGTTGTCGCAATCAGAGTGCATCTCATTATTGCAAGCGTTTTCGTCTTCGTACGCTCAGTGAACTGATCAGCACTAACATTTCTGTTACATTCTTTGATGGGATCTTATCTGTCCGTAATTTATTTTTAATAGCGCCGCTAGTAGCGTGACAATGTAGAAGTACGGCAAATCCTTACGTTCGATTGCTTATCAGTTTTTCATGCAAAATAAACCTTTTTTTAAACATACAAAAACAAGTTTTAATATGTTCTGCTGTTAGAGATCAAAATATAAGTGTATATGTTTTTTCAAATCAACATAAAAATCGGGCATTTGGTGGGGCTCGCTCAGAGTGAATTTGGCAAACGATAATGACCCCTTAATGACAGTGATGCTCTTTCTGTAAGCTTTTGACCCTGTACCAAACATTCGCCGAAGTTTCGTTACCAGTAAAGTTTTCAAGGAACTGGGACTCCTTTTTAAAGGTTTCTTCGTGTAATATGAGTATATTTCTTTATTAGGAGTATTAAGAAGACTACACTCTAAATCAGACCCCTATTGTGCTCAGTGCTTTATTGATTGGCCATATAAATAAATATAAGAAATGACCACCACACATCAGAAAAAATGTTATTCGCAGAATATTCTTTTCATCAATTCGCCAAGGAAAATAAACGTCCATCAAGCACAAATAAAAGCATGCGGAGTGGTTGAGCATACCCGTAAGATTTCTCGTCCGTATTGTGTAAGGCGTCCAATTGGAAGCAATTTCGTGAAATGAAAAGAAAAAATGCATTAAACTTTCTTGCAGTTCCATGCTTGCCTTCTTCTGGCCCTGGCCACCAGCGCTTTCGCTGGCTACACCCATGGAGGATACGGCTATGGCCTTGGCTATGGCGGACTAGGATACGGTGGCTTCGGCTACGGCGGACTTGGCTACGGCGGTGTTGGCTATTCCGGCCTTGGCTACGGCGGTGTTGGCTATGCCGGCCTTGGCTACGGCTCTGGCCTCGGCTACCGTAGTCGTCTCGGTTACGGTTATGGTCAGACTGTGGGCCTTGGCCACGGCTTCGGCTACTCTGGGCTGACCGGCTACTCCGCCGCTGTCCCAGTCGCTAGCTACGCTGTTGCTGCTCCAGCTGTAAGCCGCACCGTTTCCACTTACCATGCTGCCCCAGCCGTCGCCTCCTATGCTGTGGCACCGGTTGCCACCTACGCCGCTGCTCCAGCAGTCGCCAAGGTTGCC